>CAMXCT020003090.1:55000-130000 GCA_947184155.2 Cladocopium goreaui | reverse complement strand
AGATAGTTCTTCAGTTAGAATCAGTCAATGTAGGTTGTATCCCCATATGCCCGGGCATATCCCCAAATTGCGACATGGAGGTTGTTTTTTTGCCATACTCAAAAAAAGTTGCTCTCACTTTTCCAACTTATATATTTGTTTCCATTTATTTTGTCAAGTGATTTGTAGCGTGTACCCCCACATATCCCAGCACTAGTAATTAACCTGGTTGCTCCTTAAAATACTTTGAAATGGCCCCCATAACCTGTGCCTTTCAGAAATCTCAAGCCGCTGTTCCATGTCCAGCTCCACTTCTGGCTGTGCCTAGAAAGGTGTTTGGGGTGACATGATGAGAAGCTCATTCTGCGGGAGATGGCAGGTGGTGATAGCTAATTCCGAAGACAAATTCCTAGAATTTTGCTATTTTCAGTGAGATTTTAACATAGCACACACGGCTTTAGACTAAGGAACCCAGGTTTGCCACAAGCCCATGTGCTAGGGCAACCAGCTGCCAGTGTTTGCCAGTTGCCTATCCACAGTTTTTTTCGGATGCCCGAAATGACCCAGCATTGAGCTGCAAACCCAGGGATACTCTCTGGGATGATCATAGCCATAGCATACAAAGAGCTCCTGAGCTTGGCAGCTTCGACATCGTTCGACCATTTCGGTCCCGGAGTCGGGAGATCACCACCAGATGGGGGAGAACATCCTATGAGCATATCCGAAATTGATCGTTAAATCATGTCAAATCCTCAAAAGAGCCAACGTATACTGTATTTACCACCCATGTTCATGGTCAAATCGTCATGTTGCTTCTTTTTGTTTGCAGTTGTACAGCTAGCACAGCATGATAACAATGATGACCAGAGATTACCATTTTGTCAATATCATATGTATCAATACGATGACGATGACCAATTCTTACTAATATGAAAAATCTAGTCCACTAAGCATCATTAATTGGTTATGAAAATAACCATCAATAAAAATCCATTCAAATAGTTCCGACAACACATGGTCTTTGCTCAGCGTCGCTGCCCTTGTTGATTGCCTCCCGGGTGCAAAAGTACACCGCCTCAGAATCAAACCGCTTGGACCAGCTTAGAAAAACGGAAAACCCACGGAACTTTAGACATTTAATCAAACATGATGATTGTGATGATTTATGATATTGAGATACCTTAAACATCAAACATGATGAACGATAGGGGGTGTAACCAACCAAGCTGGGAACTTCAACGGGTTGATTTAAGGGAAACTACCGGAATTTATGTTTGTGACATCCAAAATTTTGATAAAATTTGGGTTTTCTTTTCAAGCATTCCCTGGAAGATCCGTGTGAAGTCCCCAAAAAACGGATCCTATATGTTGCGCCACCACCACTACTTGGATATATGATTTATAATGAATTTACACGCAAACCCATCCTTTTGCCCACACAACTTTTCAGGGGTTTTGATTCAAGGGATTCTTAAAGATGTTTCAAAAGAGTTTACTATATGATTATATGTATATTATCTATGGTGTTACGTACTCATACTTATTCATTGATTGAACATTTACAGCCGTGTCACTGGCTGTTCGTCTGGTTCTGGCCACGTGTACAGGGCCAGCAAGTTGTACCTGTGCCCGAGAGCACCCCATCTCCTTGGGGCTTTCCTGGGGGTATCCCAATAATTAATAATAATGATATAATGGATGGTTTACAATGGAAAGTCCTATTGAAAATGGATGATTTGGGTACCTACTCCTATTTTAGGAAACCTCCATATATACATCGGTGACATCCTCCTATGCCCCCATGGTCTTGTCTGAACATGCGTGCCATTTTGCAGGGCTTCATGGCTTCATCTGCTTAAATCAGGGCAATTCCCGCTTGTTAGGGGTGAATGTGCAACTGCTTTGGGCAATAAACAAAGATGGCCAACCTATGGCAACCCCTCCTTGCAATCTTTCCAGGAAAAAACTGGGCCTTCCCGCACCTTGATTTTTGAACGTACCCTTCCCCAGAGCATTGCTTTCGAAACTAGATAAATTGATACAGTCATTTTGCACTGGAATTACCACGGTTTTTGCTCTTGGTCAAGACGTCATGAACTGCACTCCGGGCAAACGGAGGCTCCGGGCCACAAAACTGCTGTCGCGATGTTCCCAGCTAATATACTGGTAGCACGATAGTAGACTTGGACGCTCACAATTCAAAATAAATATTAAGGACCAAGGATATACACGGGATATCCTGAATATGTCCTCATGGTCGCTTTGAAGCTCATTTTGCTGGATATATATATATATATACATATGATATAATCACTTGATATCAGTTACATAGCATTTTCTGGTGAAAACCAACGCTTTTATCATAGGGACCACCATCCAAAGTAGATTTGACGCAACTAGGTCAACACAACACGAATAAACACGAAACAAATCATTCCTGGGAGTGCTACTCATCCAACTACAAGCCAGTGAAAACTTGATTTTTGATAGCCGATGGGAGCCCGAAAAAAAACTGTCCAAAGTCCAAACCAGAAGCTTCGTATTTTATTGGGATACCCGCCAGTAAACAAACATGGCAATTGAAAAGAACACATTTTTGTAGATGATTTTCCCAGCTGTAAACTTTCTTTGGTAGGGGATGTCCCAGCCACCTTTGATTCCCGGAGGGGAATGCCCCCACTCCGATGCATTTTTGGCGGCCTCCCACCAGGCGGCGCTTCATTCGTGAAGGCCATAGACCTTGAACTTGGCCATGAAGGGCCAGGAAGGGCCACCCAAAGGATAGGTGTCGCTTGGTCTCTGTCGTTAGCTTCTGGGGTTTATGGTCGAAATGCTACGATATATTGAAATATGCGTGCAGTATACATGTTACTGTTACAGTATATAAATATTTTTCCCCAACAGCGTAAGCTAGTGGGGTCTTCAGCCTAGAATAGCTCCGGTGTGCACTGGTGCAGGCGCCGGGTCAAGTTCAACGAGGTTCCAGAGAAGGTTCCGAAGGTTCCGGAGAAGGTCGGGAGGCTTTGGTGCAGAGCCAGGTCAGGTTCAACAGGGTTCCGGAGAAGGTTCCGGAGAAGGTCTGGGAGGCTTTGGAGATCGCTGTGGGGTCGTTCCAGCGTTTGGCTTCGCAGAACGCTTCAGAAAGATCTGTAAAAATAAGACATTGCGGTTGTTGGGGATACCACTGAAGCCTATTATATAATATTATATATATAAATATAGATATACACACTAAAATTATATACCAGTAGTACCGCACAAGGCGGTGGCAGAAGTTTCAAAAATGGAAAACCTATCGGAGAGGTGAATTGGTGTGACGCAAAAATGGCAGAGCGAACCCACTGATGGATTGAAAGGTGGTTGAGTGTTTCTCCCTTTCTGTCTCTCTTTCTCTCTTTCTCTCTGTGTCTCTCTTTCACCATCTATCTACAGAGCTACCTTTCTAGCCATCTACCTATCTACCTGTCTATTCATGTATCTATCGATCGATTGGTTTATTCACCTATCTATTAAACTGTCTATCTTTCTGTCTATCCAGCCATTCATCCATCCACTTACTTCTCTCTGTTAGTTTTTTTTCCGTCCATCTCTTCATCGATCCATGTCCACAGCTATCCATCACCATGTTCTTCGTTCTGTTTCTCTATCGATTCATCCATGCATCTGTCCGTCTACCTCTTCTTTCAGCTATCCATCCATCTATCTAGCTACCCATGCGTTTATCTGGTCATCGACGCTTCTAGCGATCTATGTGTCCATCTGTCGATCCATCTACCTGTCTATTGATCGATCTGTCTCTCTATCTAGCCACCCATCTTTCGATTTATCTCTCGATGTATTTATGGATCTTGCGATGCATCGATCTGTCTATCTATCTATCTATCGATCTTTTTAGTCCAGGTCATACGAAATGCTGCACCTGTCACGGAAAAGCATCTTGGCATAGCTGATGATTTGATACGCCAAAATGCAACCCCTCTCAGGAAATCAGCTCCTTGAGCTCCGAACATCTCTGCTGAAGATGCCTCTTGTACTGCGCCTGCCACGAAAAATGCATCTGTGCAGATCCTCTTCAAATCTCCCACACCTGCCATCGTTTTTGAAAATGCTACAAAACCCTGACGTTTTAGTCAGTTTTCAGTGGATGCACAATCCACTCCACCTGCCACACAAAACGACGTCTGAACGTCCAAAATGTCTCCGAGACCCTCAGTTTTTCACACTTTTGACCTCGAAATGTGCTTCGCGCCACAACGCCGTGCACTTTTTTTCGACATCTCAACTTCCAAAAGTGCTCCGAGCCGCCAGTTTTTAACACTTTTGACTTCCAAATGTGCTGCGCGCCACAACGGCGTGCACTTTTTCGACATCTCAACTTCCAAAAGTGCTCCGAGCCGCCAGTTTTTAACACTTTTGACTTCCAAATGTTCTGCGCGCCACAACGGCGTGCACTTTTTCGACATCTCAACTTCAAAAAGTGCTCCGAGACCCTCAGTTTTTAACACTTTTGACTTCCAAATGTGCTTCGTGCCACAACGGCGTGCACTTTTTCGACATCTCAACTTCCAAAAGTGCTCCGAGCCGCCAGTTTTTAACACATTTTACTTCCAAATGTGCTTCGCGCCACAACAGCGTGCACTTTTTCAACATCTCAACTTCCAAAAGTGCTCCGAGACCCTCATTTTTTAAAACATTTTACTTCCAAATCTGCTTCGCGCCACAACAGCGTGCACTTTTTCAACATCTCAACTTCCAAAAGTGCTCCGAACCCCTCAGTTTTTAACACATTTTACTTCCAAATCTGCTTCGCGCCACAACGCCGTGCACTTTTTCAACATCTCAACTTCCAAAAGTGCTCCGAACCCCTCAGTTTTTAACACATTTTACTTCCAAATCTGCTTCGCGCCACAACGCCGTGCACTTTTTCAACATCTCAACTTCCAAAAGTGGTCCGACGCTGAGGTGTTTTGTACCTTTTCACTTCGAAATCGGCTTCGCGCCACAACGGCGTGCAACTTTTCATCTCTCATCTCCCCAGATGTCTCCGCACCCGCCGCTTTAGCGAGCCTACTTTTCGACCCTCCGGAGCCACAAAACCGCGAAAAAACAGTGTTTCGCGACTTTCCTACCTTTTCGCGCACCTGCATCTTCTTTCTTCTGATCTTTTCTCTTCTGGCTCTTCTCCCTGCTGACTGCTTTTTCATCTCTCCATATTGTCGGAAGTTTGGCTTCTAAACTTCCTTCGATAATATTAAATAAATATATATATATATATAGTTTTAAAAGAATATAAAATATATTACTTACTTTGAAGAAACAACGGGCACTTGCGTTGAAGAAATCAAGGCTGGGGCTGAAAGAAACACACTTTGAACTAAGTAACCAAACAAACTTGAGAAACATCTGGCGCAAAATCTTCGCAGCGCATCCGTGTACTGCTTTGGCTCACGCCATCACGAGCCAAGCCACCTCCAAACCTTCAATCCCATGCAGCACACAATCTCGAAAGGTGGGCATGTCATACTCCAAGACCTAAAGTAAGCCTCTGGGTGTTGTTTACCCTACTAACATTATTAACCATCTTCTCTGATCAGGCTTTTGTGAGGGTTCCTATACTTGGCCCGGGATAACCCTTGCCATTTTTGTCGCCGCATCGTTGAGCGACACCTCGGCATGTTCACACGCCAGAGGCGGTTGTGGGCTTCACACCCCAAGCGGCGAGAAACGGCGGAGACCGCTCAAACGCTGACGAATGGCCAAGTACCTTCGGGCCAGGGCCAGGCCAGGGCCATGATCCCATCAGGATGACATACAGCTTGTTCCTTCGGTTTTAACATAGCCACTGACTCTAAACCAATTCAGCGCCGAGATTTACCATTGAAGAATTTGGATTGGGGTTGGCTGCAACAATTGGGAATTTTGAATCAATGTGCGGGAACAATGAAACAATCTGGATAGAGACACCAGTGATCAACAGATACTCATTGCTCTCGTTGCAGTTTAGCAGTTTAGCACTTTGGCGCTCTGTCACAACAAACCCTGAGGCTATGTTACATATATATATATATATGTTCTGTTGGGCAAATAGGTTGCCCAAACATGGCATGGTTCTAAGGTTGAAAACTGGAAACCCATGTGTTGTAGTCTTCGGCTCTTCTCTTTCGACCCATATACCCATATGCTCAACCATTGAAGCTGCCAATCTTCCATGCAATTCCCTGAATGGATTGAGAAAAAAGAAAAATTGACTCCTGTGACATGAATCCATCATTCAATGATTTCAATGCCAAATCAAATCCATCCCTATTTCGCCAACAGAATCAAACAATGAACAAACCTCGCACAGGTTGTGTGTGGTCCTGTTTAAGATGATCCATCAACCATCATGTCAGCATTTCCGCCTGTGAAATGGCAATTCTCCTGCGATTACCGAACACAAACATCAGAATGTCTCAAAAAAACAACCTATAATTGCAGATGTGCACTATATACATACATATATTTATATATACATGAATACCTAAACATATATATATATATTATATATTGACCAGAAATAAACATGAATAAATAATATATATATATAGAAAGCTGTATATATATGAGCGATTGTGAAAACCCTAGGTTCACGGAAAGGACATCCACAAATTGGGAAGGTCCCATCGCTTACCACACGTTTGTACAATAATGATATATGGTAAACTTGGGGGGTATCGCTTGCAGGAAACTGCTGCATTATATATATATATATGTGATGAACTATGAATAATATGTGATATTTGGGTATCGCTAATGTGGATATTAGAGAAATATGATGACATAACCTTGAAAAGGGGTATCGCTAATTTGGGAAGGTCCCATCGCTTACCTCGTGTTTTTAACAATTTCCATCAATTTCCATAAACCAATGTCCGTCGAATACATATTTAGTATTGCCGGGGTTTTTACGGTTGCTCATACATAATTATATATATATATATTATATATAAATAAATCAAGCGTAAATATATGTAAATATAAAATATCTATTTATACTGTACGTATTTCGAAGCACCACATGGTCCCCGCCTGCTTCGCAGCTCAGCCAAGCTGATGGACCGGGATCGACCCGGCCGCCTCTTCGGCGCGGGGCCGTGCTCAGCGTCCGGGAAGTGGCAGCAACTGAGGGCCGAGGCCAAGACCGCGGCGATCCTCAATGAGACCGGACAAACATAGGCCTGAGGAGTTATGGATGTAAAATACCATATGATATATATATATAGAGAGAGATATCATTTATATAACAGTATACATACAATAGTTAAAATTTAAAACAAATGCGAAACCTAGAACGCAGGATTCTTGTAGCGCACTGGAGATTGTGGTTACAGCAAGCGAACTGAGCCTGCTTTAGTCGAGTCATCATGGTTCATATCACTGAAGGCACAGTTTTTCTGAATATTTGAGATTCTGAAAGGCGAAGCAAGAGCTTGACTCTTTTGTGGCATGGATCTGGTGGTTGCAACGAAACCACCTCTGCTGCGAGCGTGAACCATCACTCTGACACTCTATCACTCTGACACTCTATTGTCACTCCCTTCCTGTGGCATGCTTCTTAAAGTTGGCTGACATTTTTTTTCTTTAATATATATATATATCTCTCTCTCTCTCTCTCGCTATATGTGTATATATACGTATATATATATATATAATACTAAATACCGTATACCCCCATCTGGCAGAAATTGGGCCCTATCCAAAATAGTTACGCATAGTTGTTTTATGTCGTTTGAACCCCTTGTTTTTCAGTGGTTGTATCAACCATTGATATCTATTAGTTCAAACGTTCAACTCAATTATTTATTAGCTATTCTATATCTCTATCATTCATAAAATCCTAAGAACGCGAGCAGCATTCCCTGTCCAGGCTCATGTGCACCGTCATAGCAGCGCCAGCCACCCGCGTCAGAGATGCTTCGCTCAAGTTCTGCAGGTTCCAGCGGTCCGGTTTGAAACCTGACCGTGGCCATGGATGCCCGGGAGCCAGGAATTTCAAGTGGTTTACAACCCATATATATATATATGTGTGTGTATGCATGCATGCTTGCAAGGATGTATGTATGTATGTATGTTTGTATGTAAGAATCATATAATTATTGTGATTGTGATATCGTTTGTAATATGTATATGTTCAAGAAAACAATCTATTCATATCTATTCTGAAACACAAGGTGCAGCATGGCTACAATTTTACTGTAGCCGATGTTTTGATCCGTCTTGGGAAATAATGTTCGGTACTTGTTTGTTTTCCAACCGCTTAATTACTTCAAATCATCGATTTGTCATTGACGGACTACTGCTTCATGTTGTTGGTAGAAAATCACACTCGAGTTCGAGGTCAACAACTTCCAGTTGTGCTGACTTGTCTGAGGTTGTAGCCTCCCGGAAACCATGATGGTTGCGCGTTTGATTGTGGAAGACAAGCAAGCCACTGTCATCCATAGATACATTCCAGAGAACCCAATAAATCCCCATAGGGGACATCAAATCAACTCCCATTGGATTGGTTGATGGCTATGCTTTTGGTATAGTCCCCTTCTACTAGCTGGTTCCTATACAGGATCAAGTCATCCTTTCAAAGTGGGCAAGTACAACCAGGCATCTGGATCAATTATAATTCGCATATATCCCCCTATCGCATGTAGCTGGTTGTAAATTCATTGACAAACCCCAATGGATAACCCTGATTGTTCTTGTATGATCATCTATGATCCGCACTGGCCTTGCAACATCAGCATCTCGCGACCACCCAGCACCCGTTGGAGCCTCTTGGTGCCACAGCAGCGATGTCTTTCCGTAGAATGAGGAACTCTCATGGTACGTCACAGATCCACCAATTTGTTTTTGGAGCAGGGAAACAATGGTTTTTAGACTTTTGTTTGGTGGTTCATACCCAAGAATGACCCAACATGGTGACCCGTGAATTATTGAATGTTCAGCCGTGCCAATAAAGATCCAGTGAATACCTGCATTCCAGTTTTTGCTGGACAAATCATAAAAAAATCTCTCTTTTTCTCGCTGGGATCAACCTGTTTATACATTGTTTGATGGACAAAAAATGATGCTGTCTGTTTAAGTCACATGCTGTAACCCTTGCTGCTGCTTTGTTACATCCCCACACGTTTGAGCAGTGTTCAAAACCCCTGTAAATTGATGAAGGGGATTACAGCATCCTAATCTTGAAAAGCCCCACAGCCTGTCCTCTATTACCATAGTTTTTGGAGTTATACCATGAATACTATAGTTATATCTACTATATACATACCATAATACACCATAGTTGCTGGAGTTGTATCTATTTGAATAGCTTGAGAGACTCTAGCAAATTCACAATCCAAGATAGATACTAATTTGATACGGAATTACCTATTAGATTGTGGTTTACCTATTGATCTCGGTATTACAAATAATATAAATATTATTTCAAATTTGATTGTGGTATTACTAATGTCAGGTATATTAGATCTTTGGAAAAATCTCCATCCAATGGGTGCAGGTGGCGCCTATAGGACCAAAGCCGCGTGGTCGGTGTCAAGTTGGGCACTTCCCCAGTAAAGCTCATGGCAGCGCGGTGGGCGTCCTGCTGGGAAATCCTCGATACGTTCGATTGAAAAATCATCGAACTAAAATTATATATGATACCCTCTGGTAAATTAACATAGCTATTGAAAATAGCAATTTATAGTGGATTTACCAATTAACAATGGTGATTTTCCATGGTTATGTTAGTTTACTGGAGGGTAGTTGGGAATTATATAACCATATTAAGTTATAACTATTTTACATTTTCCTATAATTGGGGATTTATAAAAACCCTTCATACATGCATGCAGCCACTAGCATCACGCAGGCAAGCATGCTTTTTTTCTCCAATGATCTACAACACATAGCTACCCGGATGGCCATTGGATCTGGCCAACCAGTTACCAACTGGGCAGCACCACAGCCCTACAGGCTGGAAATAGGCACTTGGGCCAATAGGGGGTCAGGGGGGTGGGTGCAACAATCAAGCCCTTTCCAAACAAAGTTCACCACTGGCTGCAGCTTGCTGTAGGCACTGCACAAGCCACATCATTCAGTTGTGTGCTGCACTAACACATGGGCTGCATCACTTTCAGGGTTTGATGCTTGCATATATTACAAGCAATACACTCAACCCTTCATACATGCATGCAGCCACTAGCATGACACAGGCAAGCATACTTTTTTCTCCAATGATCTGTAACACATAGCTACCCAGTTGGCAACTGGATCTGGCCAACCAGTTACCAACTGGGCAGCACCACATCCCCAACCAAAGGGTGTTGCAGATCATTGGGGCTCAACATGCAAGCAGGCGCCCAACTACAGGGTTGAGACACAAGGACAGCAAGTCAAGGAGAACAAGTGAGCACACTTAGGGCCGTTCGGCTTTCCACGGTGCGCTCGCACGTTAATCTTGCATCTAAGGCAGGGACTAAAATTTTGTGGGGTTATATTATGGCTTAAGGAATCAGCCCACTCATTGCGACATCCAGCGATGTGCCTGCACGACAAAGCGACACCTTGGCGGCAGCAGTGGAAACCTAATGCTTGAAGCACAAAACACAACGGCTGCTTCATTGACAGCATCTTGAAAGTGGAGTACGTCACACCGAAGTTGTCACATAGTTGGGCCAATTTTAGCACAAGGGACCCGTGTCGGTCACCAAATTGGCAGCGCAAGCAGAGCAGCACCAATTGGGCCAGTGCTTCGAATGCGGAAATGCAAGCTTGCCAAGATGATGACTCTGAAGAACAAAACCAAGTGGGAAGATCAGCACGTTCAAATTTAATGCTAAACCAACGAGCAGATGACGGCGTCGCTGCACAACCAGACGGACACCACCAGCCACCAATACCTGCTGAATTTTCATCGGCCCAAGCGTCAGCTGCTGCAAACTCGAGCGGTGCTTCTGCTAAGCACAAAGGAACCCCTGCGTGGGACTGCATGGCTTTTTTGAAGAGCTGGGCTGCCCACACTGCATTTTGTCGGAAGCAAAGATTAGGCTGATCTGGCCGTTGCGTGACTTGGGAGCCACAAAGCTGCAACAATCAAGCCCTTTCCAAACAAAGTTCACCACTGGGTGCAGCTTGCTGTGGGCACTGCACAAGCCACATCATTCAGTTGTGTGCTGCACTAACACATGGGCTGCATCACTCTTCAGGGTTTGATGCTTGCATATATTATAAGCAATACACTCACCATATTATAACGTTGGGAAATCCTCAATTATAGGAAATCCGTACAATGGCTGTTTTTATATTATAATGATTTTTAATGCCATATGCATCCATATGCGTATAGCATGCCGATACCGATACGTATTTACATGTATTTACTATCCGTCTATTGTGCTTCTGATAACATCTCATGCAAGATCTATAGTATCCCCCATGTGAAATACACGCAAACGCGGAGTTGCGCACATAACACACGCACACGCGCACACACACACACACGCACGCACCCACACACACACACACACATCCACCCACCCACCCACCCACCCACGCACGCACGCATGCACGCATGCACGCACGCACGCACGCACACACACACTCACACACACATGTGAGCGTATATGCAAATACTCCATGCCAAATTGTGCATACGAAAAACGATAAGGGAAGCATCCCGTGCTACCGATAGCAAGGAGCCTCATGTGCTTGGGGCCTGCATGCTTCAAGCAATGCTTTTCTCACCCCAAAAGACAACCTGCGACTCTGCCAAATCCCCTCCTGAGACACGGAGACGAACCGGATTTCTTTCCTCAGCTCGGACACCCCCACCAGCAAGGGGCACGTATTTTCATGGGCGCGTGATAGATAAATATGTATATATATATATATATGTAGTCTCTCTCTCTATATACACATACATGTGTGTAAAACAAAATATTTACTTATTTATCTATTTATCTATTGATTGATTTATTTATACGTTTTTTGTTTATGTTTTTGTCTATATGTCTACTTGCTTGATCTTGCTTGCAGATATGGTCATCAAATATGTATTAACATATGCGTATGTAGGCACACATCAAATCATGTGTTTCCAAATTCAAGAAAATCTGACTTTCTGGGTGGCCCTCGCTGGTGTTGCTACAATCTTAGTGGCGCTGTAGCTGGGTGTGTCTGAAAATGGGCTATACCCCAGTGAGTTTTAGCAGTTTTCATAGGAATGATTATTCAATGGAATTAGGGGTACCCTATTTTCAGACAAACCCCCTTGGTTTACTCTTCTTGGGACTTTGAAATTTGAAGTTAATATATAATTTATAATTCAATTGGGGATAGTTGAAGTTTGTTTAAGATAGTTTAAGTGGAAAACCACCACCTCCTCTAAAGTTTACATTCAGCACCAGTTTGGATCAAGGACCATCTTGCACACACTTTCGAACTCCAATGGTCTCGAAACGCCCCAGTATATGGAAAAAAACAACATATCACAGGAAGAAAAGAAACTGTTCATCAGTTCCACTTGAAGTCTATACCAGTAGTGGCAACAAAAAGGATACAATTTATCCATTTGAGTCACAGCCCAGCCAGAAACACATCCAGGTTGCCTGGTTGCCATGTAACTGTTGGAGGATCTATCACTAAAAATGAACTATATATATATATATACTATTTGGATCTAAGCCACCACTAAATGGGGATATAAAACATATAAATTTGACCAGAAATGAGTGTAAAGCATGGCTAATCCATTAGGGAGTTCCCCCCAATTAGATGAATCATTTGCTACTAACAGGGCATTGACTCACTTACATTTATCTGTACACTCTGGTAATTTAACATAGCTATTGAAAATGGCCATCTATAGTGGGTTTTCCCATTGAAAATGGTGATTTTCCATAGTTATGTTAGTTTACCAGAGTGTAGATGATCACCAATCAAACCGAAGCATGACCAATCAAACCTGCGCCTGTAGAGGTCTGAGAGTCTTGTTGCTCTTTGCTCGCAGCCAGTGGATCTGGCAAACATCCGCCTCACGGTAGGTTCTCAGCCACCTGCCCAAGGTGAAAAAAAGGAGATCTGCGGATGGAAATTCTTCAAATATAGGGGTAGCAACTGGGAGTTCATTGCTTTTAATGGATTCCGTGGGATTTTATGAAGGCTGTGGATGGACAAGCCATCGTGCAGTGTGAACAACTGTGGGATGAAAAAAGGGGGATTCACAGGATTTCTACCATCTACATACCAATTGGCGCAAGATTTCGCAACCATCCGCAGTATATGGAATCAGCCGTATTTTGAGGGGAAGAGTGACTGGTTGATTTAGGAAGTTAGCTGGAGCTTCTCAGATAGCTTTTGGATTCATAGAGCGCGGTATAAAGGTTTGGAAATCCTGGTTTATATAGTGTCAGAATTTTGGATCCATTCATGACTTGGTTCTTTAAATAAAATTGGGAATATCTTATGTTAGTTGGATGCGATTAATGATTAGTGAGTGGAAGCAAATGGGGCATTGAAACTCAACAATCGACAATACCTGACTCATGAATTTTCAACAGGTAAAGCAAATCTATAAAATACGATAAATAGATAACGCCCGTTTATTGAATGATGATTTAAAAACTCTCTAGATCATGAATCTTCATGACAACGACTTTTCGGATGGCATCACTTAGCTATAGGATGGCACTGGTTTCGCCTCCCAAGATGAGCTCCAGCCAGCTGAAAATAGGTCATGTCATCCAAAGGCAGTCGCAGTTCATGTCGCAGGCGTCGGTGGAGATAGCTGGCCTCAGAGGAGAGCAGCTCAGCAGCTCGGCCGAGAATTTTATACATCTGTCGAAGGCCTCCAAAAAAATGGAAACCCAGTTCATAAATGGTTAATAAATGATGGTTAATGATCGTTACTGATAGTTAATGATGTTTTTCTGTGGGTAAAACAATGACTGGTTGGTGGTTGACCTACCCCTCTGAAAAATGATGGAGTTCGTCAGTTGGGATGATGACACTCACAATATGATGGGAAAAATAAAATTCTTGTTCCAAACCACCAACCAGTGGAAGCCCAGTTCACAAAACCAAAGATGCATCACTGGAAACCATCGATTTCCCTTTGAAAGATGAAGTGTTTCTGCGACTTCCCTTCGATGAAACTCCCACACCCTGCCGAAGTTTTTGGTGAACAACAACCTCTATGTCCCAGTAACATCAGCACTCATGCCCAACAGCGAAGCCACGTTTTTGTCACTCCTGGAGCGTTTTTGTAATGGTTGGGTTGGTCCTGTGAAAGTTGCACCACTTTAAATTGCTTCTGCAAATACCCGCTGCACATAGACAAAAAGTAAACAGGTATAGAAACACAATGTATTTGCAGGGTCTTCTTGGAACTGTCCCCAGCTGAAATCCTGATCTTTTTCAGGCTTGAAAAGAGTTGCATTGCAAATCCCACAGTGTAACCTTACCCCTTTAGGGACTTGCATTGCTGTTTCTTAAAAACGACAGCAATAGTTGCAGCAAACTCATTCTTTTGTTTTCCTTTTCGAAAAACTATTTTTCCAACTATAATGACATTTTTCTATCAGAATCATAACTATTAAATTATAACTATCTGTTGAACCCATATAATTATCTTGTTTGGTGATTTCGACTCTCTGCTGCTGTCCCCTTGGGCGAGGGCTGCGACTCGAAGTTCAACGATTCCAGCAGGTCCTGAGCGAATGCGTCCCAAACATGTGATATAGAGATACAAAACACCCAAATAAGTATAGACACGTAGAATCTAGACACTTGTGATTATGTCAACAAAATCCCCAAAATCTAGACATATTATCATTAATATATAGTATTGATTAATTTCGTGTTGTCTATGATTGATATGATTAATGTGGGCCATTTTGGGGGTTCCCAATACAAAGCTACGACATCAGTATCCTGGCCTTGTGCCTTGTTGTGACCCCGTTGGTTTTTTTGATCCCCGCTATTTGCATGCAACACACCTATATATATATAATATATATATATATAATATATATATATAATATATATAATATATATATAATATATAATATATATATATATTAATGATTATAAGTGCCACTTCATTGCTACTCAACCTCTGTCTATCTTTTGCCGTCACGTCCATGAACCAATCATTTACCCACTTGTGGACATGGGTTTGGCTAAACATGAAGGATAGCCCTGGTTTTGGGGGTCGCCATGATCATCATCCCAGTGTATAGCAAAAGCCAGTCAAACCACCGACCGTTTGTATCTTAGATGAGTGAATCCCATGTTTGTTGAGTCCCCGTGGTTGTTAAAAATCGATCCGCATTTGTATGTGATTAAACTCCCTGTGTTGCATTCTGGAATCCATGTCACATGGTGAAACATGTTAAATATCCATCAAATGTCTATTGTACCACCAGTAAAACCCCATGTTATCCCCATAACATCCATTCAAAATCCATATAAACGGCAATTTTCATGATAAAACATATCACTACGAGTCACCATTTTGGATGGTCAAATCCTTACTTTGTATGGTTAAGATCATTTAAGATCTGCATTTATGGCACTGGGTTTCTCCTTCTTCGTCCATAACAGGGTCCTCTGCGTCCACTGATGGCTCCACAGTTCGCAGCTGCGCCAATGCTTCTGAAATCTTTTCAAGGGGCTCCTGTGATTCTCCGTGATTTCACCCAACATCTGCGGTTTGCAAAGATTCAACGGTGAGTTCAACGAACAAACCGACGATTTTAACAGAGAACCGGCGAAAAAATCAAACATGACTCTTTATCTAACCGGCAACAGCGGAGGTTTAACAACAAACAATGATAAAAGATGAATAAACCGGGAAACGTGGGTGGTCTCTACCAAGATAGGCATCAGACTTGGGGATGGGCAGAAGCCACAAGAAAATCTGCTTGGTGGAAGATCAATTTTTCTGTGGAAGTTACATACCTGGAAAACATAGTGTATCATAATTTCAGTCACTGAGCCACTCCGTTTTGTTCCTTCATTTTTTCATTGTCACAGGGAAGTGTAACATCTTGAGAATATGAACCCTACCGGTATTTCTGTCACTTCAAGGGTATTCACGCCGGTTTGAAACGGAATGATGCCACGTTTAGACGGACGCAACTCGCAAAGTTGCTGCTTCTTGGCGCCAAAGGTATCACAGTGACAAGAAAACACTCACTAGTTCGAAGTATACTAAAATTATAAACCACTTACGCGTTCCAGGTAGAACGTGGTTTCAGGGATATATATATATATATTATAATATATATATATATATATTCACATATATATATATATTCACACACATATGTATATATATTATATACATATCTTATAAACTATCTATCTATCTATCTATCTACCTACCTACCTATCTATCTATCTATATATATATATATATCTATCTATTTATCTATCTATATATATATATATATTTGATCTATCTATCTATATCTATCTATCTATCTATCTGTCTGTCTATCTATCTATCTATCTATCTATTCCTATCTTTCTATTCCTACCTATCTATCTATCTATCTATCTATCGATCTATCGATCTATCTATCTATCTATATAGCATATATCTATCTATTTGATCTATCTATCTATATATCTATCTATATATCTATCTATCTACCTACCTACCTATCTATCTATATATCTATCTATCTACCTATCTATCTATCTTTCTAGCTATCTATCTATCTAAATATCTAAATATATATATATATATATCTATCTATTTGATCTATCTATCTATATATCTATCTATCTATCTATCTACCTATCTGTTCCTATCTTTCTATTCCTATCTATCTATCTATCTATCGATCTTTATCTATCTATCTATCTATTCCTTTTGATCTATCTATTCCTATCTATTCCTATCTATTCCTATCTATAACTATTCTTTCCTATCTATTCCTAAATTTTCCTATCTATTCCTATCTATTCCTATCTATTCCTATCTATTCCTATCTATTCCTATCGATTCCGATCGATTCCTATCTATTCCTATCTATTCCTATCTATTCCTATCTATTCCTATCTAATCCTATCTAATCCTATCTAAACCTATCTAATCCTATCTAATCCTATCTAATCCTATCTAACCCTATCTAATCCTATCTATAATCCTATCTATAATCCTATCTATAATCCTATCTAATCCTATCTAATCCTATCTAATCCTATCTAATCCTATCTAATCCTATCTAATCCTATGTAATCCTATCTATTCCTATCTATTCCTATCTATGCCTATCTATTCCTATCTATTCCTATCTATCTACCTATCTACCTATCTACCTACCTATTTATCTATCTATCTATCTAGCTATCTAGCTATCTAGCTATCTAGCTATCTATCTATCTATCTATTGATCAATCTATCTATCCTATCTATGCTATCTATCTATCCTATTTATCCTATCTATCCTATCTATCATATCTATCATATCTATCATATCTATCATATCTATCCTATCTATCCTATCTATCCTATCTAACTATCGATCTATCCATCCATCCATCCATCCACCCATCCATCCATCCATCCTATCTATCTATCCTATCTATCTATCTATCTATCTGTCTATCTATCTATCTATCTATCTATCTATCTAGTTATCTATCTATCTATCTATCTAGTTATCTATCTATCTATCGATCGATCTATCTATCTACCTCTCTATCTATCTATCTATCTATCTATCTATCTATCTATCTATCTATCTATCTATCTATCTACCTCTCTATCTATCTATCTATCTACCTACCTACCTACCTATCTATCTATCTATCTATGTATCTATCTATCTATCTATCTATTTGATCTAACTAATTGATCTAACTAATTGATCTATCTATCTATCTATCTATCTATCTATTTGATCTAACTAATTGATCTAACTAATTGATCTATCTATCTATCTATCTATCTATCTATCTAATCTATCTAATCTATCTAATCTATCTAATCTATCTAATCTATCTAATCGATCTAATCGATCTAATCGATCTAATCTATCTAATCTATCTAATCTATCTATTCTATTTAATCTATCTAATCTACATACTATCTAATCTATTTAATCGATATATATATATATCTCTCTCTCTCTCTCTCTGTCTGTCTGTCTGTCTGTCGGTCAGTCTGTCTGTCTGTCTGTCTATCTGGCTGTCTATGTATTTATCTATGATCTATCTATCTATCTATCTAATTAATCTATTAATTAATCTTTTAATTAATCTATCTATTTGATCTAACTAATTGATCTATCTAATTGATCTGTCTATCTATCTATCTTTCTTTCTATCTACCTATCTACCTTCTACCTATCTCTATCTACCTATCTACCTATCTACCTATCTACCTATCTATCTATCTATCTATCCATCCATCCATCCATCCATCCATCTATCTATCCATATATCTATCTATCCTCTATCCTCTTTCTATTTATCCTCTATCTATCTATCTATCTTATCTAATCTAACCTAATCTAATCTAAGCTATCTATCTATCTATCTATCTATCTATCTATCTATCTATCTCTCTGTTTGTCTATCTAACTATTTATCTATCTATCTATCTAATCTAACCTAACCGAATCTAATCTACCCTAATCGAATCTATCTATTCGGAAAGGGTTGTTTGACCTGGGTTTGGAAGATTCTTTACTACTCAATGTTTTTTTATAATGGCGATCTGGGGACGCGCGAAAGAAATACGATAACAGCCTTGGCCCTCGAGAATGTATGACGTCGCAGGATTGCTGAGGTGTGGTGGCCCCTTTATTTCCTGAATTCTTTGTTTATTCATGGCTGGAATCTAGAAACTGACTGAATGTCGGTTTGGAATGGCTTGGACACATGTGTGGAAGAATGTGCAAAAATTATACCTTATATATACATTCCTTACCTACATACCATGATTGGCCATTGACATAAAATGGGGAATTCTCGCAAAAGGTCTTGTGGGCAACTTCACCATTTCATGGTATTTCATCATATCAGCCCGGGAAAATAGGTTGCTTCCCAGGATTCCAAGTTGCCCGACGAGGCCCAGTGGCTCTGTCCTTGTCGCCCCTCTGCAAATGTTGACTGCTAATCATGACCTCGGCAACCAGGTGACATCACCGCAAAACAATGCAGCTCTTGAAGCAACAAGAACACCTTTCTTTTGATGGGTTGGTCGGGAACAGAGCAAGCCCTCCCACTTTTGAATCTCATTCAAGGTGTCTTGGTTTTATCACACCCAGTCTGGGCTGAAAAGAAGGAACCGCCATGGGGTCAAGTCATGAAATGACAAACAGATTGAATACGATGACTTCATCCCAATAGAGCACCAAAAAGTGTCCAGTACATCCCCCAAACAAAGCCAAAATGGAAGCTATGAGCAACTATTGCACTTAAAAATACTTGAAAAGCCCATGATTCGGCATTGGTTTCCCTGCGGAAACCATGGCTGATCGATATTCTGCACCTATTCTCTGTCCTGCTGGCGCAAGGCCCTGAACACCCGTCCAGGTACGTAGTAGAGTCGTTGCCGCCTCTGGGGAAGACCAAAATGGGAGGCCGTCACCTGGGCGAGTTACGTGACCTGGCTGTGCTCCTAAAACAAGGATTATTGACTAATGTAATTGGTTTACACTACAGCTACTAAGACTGTGTAAGTGCTATACAATCATCAAAGATTTAATCCGAATGTTTTGTTGTTTTTTTTTTGGGGGGGTGAGGTTTCACAAGAGTACATCTCAAGGGCAAATGCCATATGGCAACTGTGTGTTGGGGATGATGTCTTCTCTGCTTTAAACGCAAATCTCGATCCTAAGTCATGAGATAACCGTAATTTCATCGAAACACGCAATTTTGGACGCAACCTTGTTCTCAAAAGAATCATTGGAACTAATTAATTGAGTTATCAGGAAAGCATGCTCCTTAACTCCCCGAAGACGTGGGGGGCTGCTGTCAAACTCTACGAGGCATGGAGGCAACAACTTCAATCCACGCACTGGCTGGAAATGAATTTGTGGGACTGGATTGAGACTCCGGTGCAAATTCATGGGCCAACCCTAGATTTGGGCGTGAAAATCAGGCGTTTTCTCCTGGGAAAAAAACACCATTCAGAAGGTTGGATCGCAGCTTTGATCGGTGACGGGTCAGAACTCCACAATGATTGTAACACCTTCTTGCATGACATGCAGTGCATAGCCTAGGCGTCTGGATATGTCTGGATGACATCCTGTTTCCAAAAACCGCTTTCAAAAGCCGCGCGTCTCACACCCTCTCTTGGCTCGAATATGTTAGTATGAAGGGAAAATCCTAACCATAGCCACACCATGCTACAATCCAGAATGGGTAACCCATACGTCTGTACCTATAAGTTTAGTATCTTTATGGATCTATGATAATTTATCTTCTTCAAAATCTAACTTGAGGATTCAATGAATGTTGTTACCCCAATGTTTCCCCCTTGTTTCGGCGGATGATCCCAGCGGTGGGCGCAAGATCACCAAGGCACGTGGAAGGTGTCCACCTCATAGTCCCCGGCTTGACTCAGGAGGGCCAAAATCGAATCTGCTGGAAGATTCCCATTCTGGTCCTGGACCCCACCCGCCTTGGGAAAGTGACTGCACCTGTGTCTGGAAATCGGAAATGTGCAAAATGTGTTCGATGGTTACAAACATAATGAAATAGAGTGAAGTAATGTAACTAGCAGAAACACCGCCCACGTGGAGCCCGCCAGTCTCCCGGCGTTTCCTCCCGCCCTGCCACCACCAAATCTTCAAGAATGACCTCGGTGGGCGATGTGGCTGGTACCCCGGTACCCCATGTAAAACGCATCCGCCCATTGGCATCATGCTAGGGGAAAAAATGAACTTTCAATATTTTAAAATTACCTGTCAAAGTTGTTCTTTGGCTTTGGGTTACACTTGCGTAGTCTCAAAAAAAGGGGCACCCCAATTCTAATCTCTCTCGAGCGCCATCTCTCAAGTTCAGCGAGGCTGAAGGCGTACTCTTTGGGTATCTTTGGGATATTGCACCGTTTTTGGTCAAACATCATTTTCAGCATGGTGTTTGGCCTTTTACACGTCCAATGTCATGTCCCATTCAATCTTCCATTATGTTTGTTGGTTTCTGATCCCCATTAACTAGTTGGATATTATATACATTGCATGATATAACTTAACCCCAAAATCAACCCTGGTGAAATGGCACTAATGTTCACCAACTTACCATGTGGGGCCCCCTAGATAGCTAAGTTGGTTTATAACTCCAATAACATCCACTAACATCCAATTACATCCAATTACTATAACTTATAACTCCAATAAAATCCAATAACATTCAATAACTATGGTTTATGCTACTTTTAAGTTTATGTGTATATATATATATGATGGGGATCAAACACCAACTTATAACTGGGGGGCCCTACATTGTAGCTATCACTGGGCCCAGGGGCCAAGCGTGGCTGGTGCTCCATGATGTACTTCACAGCTGCCAGAAAGCGGTCGGGGTTTGGCCCGTGGACTCCGGCATTGGAGATGTAGATGTCCTCAGGCCATACATCGGGAATTTCAGGGCCCTAAAATGGAGGTACTGTACCATATAAGCCCAAATTTTGTGGGAATATTCCCTTATAATCGTATATAGGCCGTATATAGGCTTTATATATGGTAGGTACCTCCAATTTAGGTTCCTGAAATGGCCATTGAACGCATAGGCCACGAATGACAAACTAACGTGGCGAGCCCAATTTTTGTGGGATTGATATGGGGGTTCTATGGGAATAACATCGTATAACCTAGAGTGTAGGGAGTTTACAGGGATATTAAAAAACCATAGGATAATCCAATAATCCAGTTATATATATATATAGCTTTATATGAGCTATGTATGTGTTTTAAGGGATTTACCCTCTGGGAAATTACAACCTTGCTTGGGAAAATTGTCCATTTATATATTGTTTAGCTATAAAAGGTGATTGTTATGTTAAATTACCAGAGAGAAAGCCATGTTGAACTTGGCTTTACTGTTGTGCGTGCCCCGGAAAAAAGACTAGGATATATTAGGATGATTCGGGATGATGTAAATCACCTCCAACTGGTTGGTGAGATGGTTTACTATTGAGCCATTTGACCAGGTTGATTAAGCTATCAACCAACTAGTTTACTGAAATATCAACCAGCCATTTAAAATAACAAGGTTGATTGAGCTATTAGCCAGGTTTGACATGTATACTGAAATGGGATAGGACTATTTTGGATGGCTCCAGTGGGATTGCCAGATTAATAGGGAACAAAGACAATGCTGGACAGTTTGCACCTTGTGGCTCAAGGCATC
Organism: Cladocopium goreaui; assembly: GCA_947184155.2. NCBI lineage: Eukaryota > Dinophyceae > Suessiales > Symbiodiniaceae > Cladocopium > Cladocopium goreaui. Next base: position 107,632 of record CAMXCT020003090.1, on the reverse strand, counting down.
CTGACGAGTGTCTCCATCGAAATTAACCAGCATGCCTACGATGATTGGATTGAACCCCGTACAAAAATATGATATTTCATGACCATGCTGGGCTGCAAACATCATTTCAGCTGGCAAACACACACACACACCTATTTACAGTAAGATACAAACCTTGACAAAGCGCCTTTATTACCGTATTCACTCAATTGTTTGCCACTTACTTCCCAGCTTTCCTGATTGAAATGCCATCAGCATAGACGCCACTTAATCATCTGCGTTTTACGGTTCTTATCCAATAAATATGTGGCATTTGAGCAATGTCAAAAACTTACTGGACGGTTGGTTCATAGGCATTTCAATAATTAACAATGGATTATGACATTATGATAATAGAAAACCCATGGGTTTTGCTAGGAAAATGATCTATAGATGAGATGGTTGTTGTTCCGCATCTATGCAAACGTTTACTCTGGGGCAATCCCCTAGATATTTGATGATATTTAGAAGTGCAACTCCCTCCAATCATCAACTAACAGGACCCCTTTCTTTGCCAGCGGCCGGTTGCTCATGCGGCATCGGCATCCAGCGACCAGAGACCAAGCAAAAGCAGCCTCCAATGAGGAATTCGTCTCCAAAAGCAACGCACTTTGGGATGTGATGTCATTCTGACTGAATAAAGGTCATTAACCAAGATGGCTTGACGATTCCACCAACACATATTTTGAACTCCAAGCAGCAATATCTAAACTTTCCGGTTAGTTGCATACAACAAATAAACACTCCCCAATGACCCAATAACTTGCCAGAAATGAGGTGGTGTAAAGCATCCACATGTGGCTAACGAAATGTCATAGACCGTCATGAACCCCTAATTTGGCGAAGCTGTATCTGCATGTAGTCCGAATGATTCCAAATGTGTTTATTTCCTTTGAACAAGTTTATATAAAAGCAAAAAAGGAATACCCTCTGGTAATTTAACGTAGCCATTGAAAATGACCATTTATAGTGGATTTTCCCATTAAAAATGGTGATTTTCCATAGTTATGTTACTGTTAGTTTACCAGAGGGTAATCCTTTGAGACCCCCATTCGTTGTTTCAAATCTGTCTGTTACACCAAACTAGAAGTGAGCCCCAAAAACAAGGGAAAATGCTTTGGATCTGCGGGATCTACACGGTGGTTCATCCCAATTAGTTAGCGGGTGAACGGTACAACTGTCGTACTCCCAGTTATACATGGACTAAGTCACTAAGTCTACTTATCCTACTTATATTACCATATTACCCTCTTTAACATAGCCACGGAAAATGGCCCATAGAAATAGTTGATTTACCTATTAATAGCATGGTGGATCTTTCCAGTTCGCTATGTTAGTCATAACCAGATGGTGATTTTCCATGGGAGTTATAAACCCAAAAAACAACTCCTGGATGGCTCGCCACCGTGCTCCCAACCTCGATCGCGGCCGATCATGCTCCCAAAGAGCCGCTCCGGCGGCTCCGCCTGCGAGGACAGCAGTTGCTGGCCTGGGCGGTCGAAGCCGGTTGTATCACCCAGGCTGGCCGGGATATCACCGTTGAAAAATGGGAGAAAAAAACGGTTAGGATAGGAATGTCTATAGGAAAATCGTCTTAAAATTGATGACTGTCCACTTCTATATGTCCTCCAACTAAGGTGGAAGTCGAAAACCACCATAAAGATATGGAATGCGCATAAAACATGGTGGATTTCCAAATCAGAAAACGGTTTTATATGCGCACATATCATATGAAGTAGTCTTCGGGTGGATGTGTCTTGGACAACCAACTCCGAAGCCTGATTTCGGTTTGTCTGAAAATTTGGTACTCCTAAATCTACTGGTTAAACCTTGATCATCATTTTTCCTATTACATAGTAAGGTTTGGGGTACAAGCGATCATGGCAGTAGGCAATTTCGGCCAGGCCGCAACATCATCAAGAAAACCCAACCGGTCTTCACTACCATTATAAAATACCAACAATCCAGGCCTTGCGCGTGAAAATTATATTATATAAAATTATCATAAATTATCCTACAACTGGTGTGAAGCCTATTACTTCAAGTTCGATTCTAATCAGGGTGGTACTTTTTTTACAAGATATAGATGGATATACATGGTACATCATGGTACTGTTTTTGTTTCAATATCCAACATCTTCAGTTCCAGGTTCCATCAGCCCTCCAAAATTTGCCGCCCAGCAGCTCGAGGGATCGGATTCGCAGGCGAAGATGTGGCGGCATTTGACGCCCAACTCCACCAGCGCGCTGGGGGGTCCGATACCACCGCCGCAGTCAGTGGCGATGATCAGCCTGGGATCGGCTAAGGTGGGGCCTCCTTGTTGGATGTCAACGATGCTTTATAAAGCCCATCAGCTATACATATATTGTTATAAGATGTTGTAAGTTTAATATAAGTTATAAGATGTTATAAGATGTTAGAAACCGTTTGGGAATGTTTGGGGGCCCCACTTTGTAGGAAATCATCATTGCAACATTGCATATATGAAAGTGCAGAATATAGAATGGAGGAAACATGGATAGATTTACAAACAAGAACCAAACAAACGATGGTGGTATGTGCTGCAGCCCAGAAGCTCACGATCTGGAAGCACCACACCTGGAACTGGCAAAACCTATGGAGAACCCCCAAGAGGTTACCCCAAAGATCCCCAAAGCATCGGAATATGTTTCCCATATAGACGTTTTCCACACGTATGTTGAAACAACGAAAGACTAAAAAGGTCACAACAGAAATCCACAGAATGAATACGCTCATGTAAGAGCCACAACATGTCATGTGTTCCTCTCAACTGTCCTTCTCAAGTCTCTCAGGGTCCTTACCAAACAAAGAAAACACCGATAACAGAAATGGATAAACATTAAACAAAATCATAGCGATGGAACCACTTGAAATCAAACATCATAAATAGATATGAATGGACAATTTCAACCTTAACTTTCACGTCAATGATTCTTTACAACCAGCCGAAGAGAAGTCCCTCTCTCTCTCTATCGCCGCCGAAGAAAAGTAGTCATAGTAACATATAACAATGTATCATGAAAAAGGTTGTCCGCATATGGTCCTCGCAGCTTCAACTGGGTTGTTCGAAACAACGTCACCCAACTCAAGGGAATTCAATAATCGTTCACATCAGCTATATGTTCAGCATATATATATATAATTGCTTTTTCAACTTTCCACTTCATGTTCCGCAAAGAATTGCAATGTTCGATCCTGCTTTCCTTTCAACTACCCATTCAAACGATCCTTGGCATGCCAAGAAAAAACAGTATACTAATAAATGCGTGTAATTATCAAGATTTATCAAGTATTCCTCGCAACTCTCACAACTTATCCTACATTCCTACATTTTTCCCTGGAGGAAAAAACAACAACAACCAACCAGAAATCCTGAGGGTATCCTAAAATAGCGGCATTCTTTTCCTGAAGTTTTCCCCTTAAAAAGAGCAGTACAAAAAAAAAACAAAAACCAAAACACACCTGTTGTTTTTAACCTCCCACCTTAATTTTTCCTTAGAATTGGTGGTACAAAAACCACACTTTTCTCCCAATCAATCCGTCCCAAGGCGCCCAAGCGCGTCAACCAATGCGCTTTCTCCGGCGCCCGGCGCAGCCGCTTGGAGGAACAGCCACCGTCCGAGGCGTCAGCGTCGGCGGCCGATGCGGCCGTTGCGTCCGCCGCGGCCGTTGGCGCCGAACGTTTGGCGTTCATGGCGTGTTGGGATCCAGAGGTGACTTATGGTGACATATGGTGACTTGTTTTTACAAAATGGGGAACGTTTACCATGGAAAAAATGATGGAACATGGACATTTTACCAGGGAAAACATAGGAAAACGATAATCCGATAAACATGATTCACCAACTGGAGTTGTTTACCAAAAACTTCTCATGTTCAGTGGAAAATTGCAGGATTAAAAAGGATTTAAATGAGTCCACTGATCCAAGATAGTTTAAGCAGCGGGAATAAACATAGGTCTAGATAAACTCTCCAGAATAGCAAGTGTGATCATGGGTAATTCAAAACACCAAAGTCTTTGGATTTCACTGAAATAGACCCCACCTGGGATCCCAATCGTGGTGTGCCAACTCACTTAAACTGGCTGAATCAAATGGAGACGACATAGTTCCAAGTGATGGTAACACTGCATCCATGCAACGTGTGGGATGATATGAGCCATTCAAAATGAAATACAACGAACTTGTAGACTTGTTGTAGGAAAAATGTGTAGATGTGACTCTGGCCCTCCTCAAAGAATGATGGGATTGGGTCTGGTACGTGGTTTCTCTTCAACCCCACTCTAGGACTGTAAAAAACAAACTTTGACTTGAACCCGTGACTTGGAAAGGCTTGGATATCCCTCCCTCGAATTCTGTCAACCTGCGCGCGCCGTCCGGATTCCAATTTTGGAAGTCCTATGTACAGCCAAGAGCCAGGCTGCACATCACGGGAACATGACTCCCTTGTTTGTGGTTTCACCCCATCCCGAAATATTGGTCAACTGAGTCAAACTGGGCTAAAGAATTGCCTGTTCCTAGTTGCTGGCTCAATCCCGAACTTCAAATGTTTTGTGATTCACTTTTTAGGTAATTACTCCCTAAAGATTCAAATGTTCCACGTTGTTCCAGCCCCTTTGAAACATCAAAACAAGTCTGGCTGCTCCTCCCGTCCATGTTTTCTCTTGGTATCCCAGCAGGGAGGCAGGGTCCAAGGCCCCCTCTTCGTCCGTGGGATCCACCTCACCATCGCACAAGGTGCCCCCATGCGACCCCCCCAGTTATAAGGTAGTTAACCACAGAATAAATGAAATATGTCTACCATAAAGCCTACAAAAATTGGAAGGATAAACCAACTTAGCTCACTATGGGGCACCACCTTGTAAGTAAAGAATGACTTTGGAACTACCCAATGCTGGTATCCCGTGGTGAACTTTACACCACGCCTTCTCGTTTAGTAACCCCGGCAAAGCCACTGCATTGGCACATCATATTTCACCCTCCATGTTCATGTTGATCAAACAGGTTTTCTGAACCACATAAGTTCAGTGATTCAGCTTGTATGAATTGGTTAGCATAATGTTGAAAAGGAGATGCTGCAGCTATGACTGGAGTGAGAGAATGCTGCCACAATTTCATACAATTTCAACATGTTGACAACAATCTCCTGTGGCAAACGGGTCAATTCTATATTGTCTCTACTTACTCCAGCATGCCTTTATATGTTTTTCCCCACCTGCCAGGTGAGGGTTGTTAGATTTTATGTCAGTTGCCTGCTCCTCCTCCTCCTCCTCTCCTCCTCCTCTCCTCCTCCTCCTCGTCGTCCTCCTCGTACTCCTTGTCCTCCTGCTCAACTGCGACCCGCGATCCACAGTGTTCTCTGTCGGACCTCAACCACGACCATCCATGCTCAGTGTTCCCTGCCGGACCTCAACCACGACCATCCCCGCCCAGTGTTCCCTGCCGGACCTCAACCACGACCATCCATGCCAGTGTTCCCTGCCGGACCTCAACCGCGACCATCCACGCCCAGTGTTCCCTGCCGGACCTCAACCGCGAGTATCCATGCCAAGTGTTCCCTGCCGGACCTCAACCGCGAGTATCCACGCCAAGTGTTCCCTGCCGGACCTCATGTAGGAAGATATGGGACAAAGAATGTGCAGAAGAAAGTTAGAAAGAATGTCAGAAGATATGTCAGAATATATGCCAGAAGATATGCCAGATAGAATGCCAGATAATATGCCAGAAGATATGCAAGATAGAATGCCAGATAGAATGCCAGAAGATTTGCCAGATAGATATGCCAGAAGATATGCCAGAAGATATGCCAGATAGATATGCCAGAAGATATGCCAGAAGATATGCCAGAAGATATGTCAGAATATATACCAGAAGATATGTCAGATAGAATGCCAGAAGATATGTCAGAATATATGCCAGAAGATATGCCAGATAGAATGCCAGATAGAATGCCAGATTGAATGCCAGAAGATATGTCAGATAGAATGCCAGAAGATATGCCAGATAGAATGACAGAAGATTTGCCAGATAGAATGCCAGAAGATATGCCAGAAGATATGCCAGATCATATGCCAGAAGATATGCCAGATAGAATGCCAAATAGAATGTCAGAAGATATGTCAGATAGAATGCCAGAAGATTTGCCAGTAAGAAAATGTATAAATGTCATGGTGGGGATCACACGAAGTAAAGTAATTGCTATACCGTTAGAGCTTTCTTCAAGCTGCAAAGTGAGTACATCAGGGCCGCCCAAAATGGAACATGTTGTGAGGTTGTTATAGATGGTATTTGGAGACTGCCATCAATGAATTGGTACACCCATAGCGACATCGAACTGTGAGTCTTGGAGGGTAATTCTCCAGCTATGTGCTTTCCCTATGTTGAATAAAAACCAAAATGGTTACTCCTCCGACGGACCCCCCAAAAAAGGGCTCATCCGCCGCAAGAAATTTCCAGTTTGATTCACGTCAAATTCACCTCCTGCAATTGCCCTCTTGCTTCACCCCTTTATCCAGCAAGGGAACGATCAAACCGGGCTTCAGGTAGAAGGGGTGCAAGTGATTATGACCTTAAGCTGGCCCTGTGGCTGGCACGCAACTGGTCGAGGATGGGGTTCCCCATTGGATACTTCGGAATCCGCATGAGAGTAATATATTGACCCGTAAATGAACCATAAACCAGCCAACAATTGGGCATTGCTCAGATCTTTTCACCAACATCTACTAACTATACTTACATACACTACAGGTGGGGTCTTTTCTGACATTTTCATCAACAGAAAGGACAAACATGTAGCGGTTGGAACTGAACATGCAAACTAGTCAAACCTCCTAAACTACGGACTGTGAGCCACTGTGAGACCATCATAGACCATCATTATCTGAAAGGCTATTTCCACAAATAATTGTTTGACATACGTCTCCATATGGGTTTATTTGAAAATGTGGTAATTCATGCCATCCACCGCTTAGGAATCAATCAGACACACCGTGAGACACACCCATGGATTTCTGGTCGATTGGTTGGTTAAATAATGAAAGCCTACCATCTCTATTTTCTCAGGGAACGCACCCACTCCATGTCGCCACCACGTCACCCAAGCGGTCCACCTTCTCGCCGAAACGTGCCTGGGGAATTCCATGAAACCCGTCAGTTGCGCCAGACCCTCCAGAGTCAAACGTGGCTGGACAATCCCCAGCCAATGGAGTTTCGAATCAGAAAAAAAACATCGAACTAAATGCCATGATGTGTGAAACCATCTTAGGAACCTCATTTGTCAGGTTCCATGTTCGAATTTTAGGATTACACACATACCTGGCCTGATGATGGCCATCACTTTATGTTGCTTGTCATAAATCCCTATGGAACTATTGTTGGGCGCTATCTTGAGAGTTGGTTGGAATAGGAAATAATAATACTTTTTTTTGGGGGGGAAGTTGGCTGGGAGTGTTGCTAAAAAGCATAAAGATACACATGTTGGCTGATGCCATGTCAACATCATGTTCCCCTTGACCCATTGCTGACTGATATCTTGTCGCACAGGAAATGGATATAAAACATGCAGTTTTTGTCCCCAGTAAATTATGATACAGTATTACTCCATCAAAATGGGACATCATAACTTGTTCAAAACTTTTTGATAATTACAGTACCGGTTATTTAACATGGCCATGGAAAATTGCCCATTTATAGATGGTTTACCTATTAAAATTGTGATTTTCCATGGCTATGTTAGTCATAACCAGATGGTAACTTATGCATCACTTATTCGTGACCAATCACAAGATAACCATCCTATCCGCATCTCTCAGCATCCATTGGTCAACCCGGGACCCAGGACCGAGATCCCGAGCATAGCTTTTGACCTCACCGCTATATTCCCCAACGATCTGGTACTTTGGCAAATCCTTGCCATGGAGGTCCGGGATGGTGGATGTTGGGGCAATGGCTTGGTGTCTATGCTTGGGATATCGGCAAAATGGGGATAGCAATACAATTGATGGATCTTGACGGAATGTCACCAACAATATCGGGGACCATGCCAGTTCATTGGGTCTTTACTACACATGTTGCTATTCAGAATGAGGGCAACGGAACCTGCGATGTTCGGAGGATTTCCCTGCCATTCCGTCGGACTTCCGGAACCTCTGCGGCAAAAAGTCCCATGCCAGCACCAGGGATGGTGGAACGCCCCACTGCTACACCTGGACAGCCGTTCCCAAGTCCCAAGGAAGGGGGATATATAAATACAACATATAAATACATTAACATTCATATCTAATATTGTGAGATATATATATATATATATATAAATGTATATATGTAATGGGCATATCATTGTTTTTTCCCCCTATTTTGTTGTTTTGGCACCAAAAGCATCCATTTAAATAAATGCAAAATCGTCATATATTGATCCATTTCTAGAAGGCAAATCATCTTTCAAACCGCCTTGGGGCCTTCCAGGCTCGCTTTCAAGGCATCATCAAGATGCGGCACACCATGGCACACTCATTTCCACTACATATTAACCTCCCCCTTTGGAGAAGATCCATTTCTTTCCATTCCCCCAAGTTTTTTTTTGCAGGTGAAATCCTAAGTTTTGGGTCAACTCACAAGTTTTAACCCTCTGGTAAACGTTTACATAACTATGGAAAATCACAATTTTTCATGGGAAAACTCACTATTTCTATGGCCATATGCAATTTCGCAAACTGTTAGTCACTGTTAGTCATTACCAGAGGGTTTCATGGGATTTATTATGACTTATTGGGGTTTCATGGATGGAACTTTTTTTCACATGGAAAACCACCGGGATTTCCTCCATGGATCACTGGCCTCCAACGACTTCGGGCCGAGGCATGGCGATGCCGCTTGGTGATGGATATCACCAGAAGCCATGTGGACGTTTTCCTATGGATCATGGGGCTAGCATTTTAGGAAACCTCCGTATTATATCATATATATTCATATATTATATACACTGGGACGTGAAAGTCAGTGCATATGTGGAACCAAGGTAAAAACTGCATGGGACGCCGCGCATTCAGGAAGTCAAACAAGTCAATGCAACCAGGTCTAAAACTGCATGGGACGCACTATGTAGAAGTGTTATTTTTAGATCCCTGGCAGTGCACTTTTCTATCGCTAAATTTTCCAAATCCCCATCAGGACGCGTGTGCGCAGTTATGTCCCATAATCTTAAAAAAATATGCCAAATTTTCCAAATCCCCATCAGGACGCGTCTCCACACATGAATCTCAAATATGTCTGAATAACAATCTGAAGGAATGTTTCTGGTGGCTTTCCTGAAGGAATTTGATAAGGAATGGAAGACTTCGGGATTCGAATGTTGCTGGGTTTTGACTGGCTGCAATTTTAACGAGGTCCGAACGAGGTGCAAACGAGGTCCAAACGAGGTCCGAAATCAGATTTTGGGAGACTGACCCCCTAAGTCTCCTGACAAACTCTTTGGTAGCCACACGCTTTCGCATTCTTTTCAGAACAGTTAGACTCAAGAGCTTTCAGCGGTGGAGCAGAAGAGGAAACCAAGCCAAGCAGCAGCTGCAGGCAAGAGCAAGGAGAGAGAAGAGGAAAGGGAGACAGAGGGGAGACAGAGGGGAGACAAAGGGACGCAAGCTTGGCAAACAAGTATACAATTGCCACGACTTTCATCTTTGGGAGTATAGTGGGTAAACCCAAAAAGATATGACAGGTAAGCGTCGTGTGCCTATGCGAAGTGCCAAAAAATACATCAGTAAGTTAAAGTGATAGGCGCTGCACATGCGGGCCTTTCCCCATAGGCACTTGTTATAACATCGACCCGGTATTCGTCGGTGTTTGTATGAATCTTGCACAACAGAGCGAGCCGCAAGTGATGTACAAAACTCCCAAAACACAAGGGAATAGCTACAACCATCCGCATGGTATCCATGAAAAACTCACGATAAACCATCAATTGGAGAAAACACAAACATGCTAAACACCAACTGGACGCAACATCGCACCGACTTCCAGAAATTTCTCCCCCACCTAGGACGCACATTTCATTGAAACGCTTTGACTTCCACAACTAGGAGTAGATCATACTAGTATGAATTAGTGGATTAAAATGGATTAACATGATTTTAATGATGGTTTCAAAACAAACACATCCAAAGTAGACCATTTCAGTATTGAAACCTATGCTTTGGGGGATGCGCCATTTTAAGGAACCCGCACATGAACCCTGCAGAGTTGTAAATCAGCTAACTAGGAGGCACCACCTCAATATGTTAGCATGAATTTGGTGAAGAAGAGATCATGGTGACATGTCTAGAGTTGTCCATAAAATGTAAGTTCATAATTGGCTAAACCTGAGATAGGGTGATTTTGGGAGAAATCCCCTTCCCAAACATCATTTATGCTGAGAACCTTCCGTCCCAAAATGGTCAGGAATTCATCACTGATCCTTTCAAAACTGCCATGCGGTGTTCCCTATTTGGGGACAGACCATGCGCACTTTCCCTGCCAGGGTAGGCTATCACTCTGGGCCACATTTTGGATGAAGGCGGAACAAATGGAGTGGGTGAAAGAGGTCATGACTGTCAAAGGCAATAATAATAGGTTTCACAGCAATTAAGCCATAAAACTCCTGCGGCGTGGCTTTAGCGTGACGTTGGCTTTCCGATTCAAGCCACGACGATCAGACATCACTGAAGTGATTTTCACTCAGATCAACTGGTCCCGGTTTGCAATGGCCGTATCTGCAATGAGACATCCCTCTCCGACATGAACGAGACATTGTATGCAGCGTGGCGAGGCTGGTGCAAAAAGATTCGTTTAAACATCACTCAATTATTGGGGATAGGTGCTTCCAAGAATTGGAGTAGCACCAAGACATAGCAACAATGGTTGACTTCGGGTCCTGTCCTCATCTTACATTGGCGTACTAAACGTGGATCTGGGATGATCTGGGCAACTTGGGATGATCCCCTGCCCATCTCCGAGGTCCCGGGTCACTGGCGCTCGAGTGAGTCCTGTTTCCGAGAGACTGGACGAATCGTTGACGGCATGGGTCTACCGTCATTTTCAGCGTCCACCTTGGGGGTCTGATTTTGCCTCCATTCAATTCGTTGTTGTTGTTTCATGGGGATGTTAGCCAATTTTGACAGCTGATGGAGCCGCCCTTATTAGTGGTTGGTGGCTACACCTGGAACAAAGCCAAACATGGTTGTTGTTGGGGTCACCTTTGGCGCTGCTCCTTCGGCGTTCTTGGGATGAACATCATCTGTACCGAAAAAATGGCCATGGCCCAACAGGAAAAATAAGGAACAACTATTCTGAGGCAATCTTCCGGGGGTTGAAAAGAATTGATCAAGTGGCTTTGCCCCATTTTCCCAGAAACACGTCAGTCAGTCATACCCAGCACACCGGCGAGCCGGCGCACAACCCTTTTTTTCGGTCGCACTTACATCAACGTTGCCGTCCCAGATCGCCACGCTCCCCTACATCAAAGTTCCACTGCAAAGATTTGTTGTTTGTTGGAGGAGCATCGACTGAGGATTGCCGCGCCGTGAATGCTCGGCGCCTCAAGAACTTGCGATAGTAAGCCCCGCGTTTTGCAGTTTGACTCAATCCCCAAAACTGTTTATCATTGAACAAAAAATGCCACTAAGGTAGTTCACCAGCGTTTATGTGCCTAATTTGGGTGACCTATCTACAGCATTTCTGGAGCAATCACCAACAGCTTTAGTTTCAAAATGCGAAAACTGTTCACGCTTAAAAATCAATAAGCCCATAAAAGGGAATTTATCCTGGAGCATTGCGGCCGCCAATCTCCCGTTTTTTCAGGAATATAATGTACAGTACTAGCTTTCAATCTAGTGCCAAAGTCAGCAGCTGCTTCGATCTTTTTTTTACATGAGAACATGAATCTTCTGGTGGCTTCCCTACGTCAAAAAATTGAATCACCCTCTGATATCTCTTATAGAAAAACATTTTCATCACTGATCATAGAAAAACATGTCTGATATTCCTGAATTTTACATTTGTTTATCTATTTAAGGGGGTATCGTCACATCTGCATTCGTCGGCAATGGACCTCTGGTATCCTCCGGTCCCATCGCAGCAGCTACCGCGTCCGACGCGGCGCGACGCGGCGCGGCTGGACCTGCGGAGTGCGGGAGAGGGATTCGAGGTCTCGAAATGTGAATTTTGTTTCAAGGGGGAAACAAAAAATCTACGAAAATCGTTTAAAATAACACATATCTATAGAAGATTCCCTAATCAGTGGATCCGCCGGAAAATAAGAAATCATGTTCAGCAATTTCAGCAAATCACTGGAACCGATTTGAAGTCTCAGTTGAACATTCTGATTGAGTGGAAGGTCGATGCATGATGAAAGAATGAATGCTGGTGTTTTTTTGAAGAAACCAGTGGGAAATTGACAGCACATGATACCATCTATGACGCACATGTTCAAAGAACACAATCTCAACAAACAATCTAGGCTAGCAAATTTGCAAGTTTGCAAACTTGAATTGGTGTCGTTCAGTGCCACCACCATTGCTGCAGGCCAAAGTACTGTGTTTCTACATGTTATGGAATTAATTTGCATGTTCAAACACTTTCAGATATAAATCTGCCGACGTGGGATCTTCAAATGGTTTGGAAGGAACATTGACAGGACAAATAAACATCCTATGGGCAACAAAACAAAAACCATAATTTGAAGTTCTTGCCCTGTGAGAAACCAACCCAAGAGATTTAAATTTGGATGTCCCAGTGCCTCTCCAGCGCCATAGAAACGCCTCTCAGTAGGGCGAGTAACCCTTTCCTGACTTGCCATCCTGCCGAAGAATGCGAAGCCAAGCGACAGACCCAGGAGGGAAACAGTATAATTGTATAATTAATAACATGATATAATTTATTACTTATTGATTAAAACAGGATACCATTTATCCACTACAACAAAACACTAAAACTTCAACTACAACAACAACTGCAACTACAGTACATCTACAACTTCAAATACTCTACAACTACAACTACAACTGCACTACAACTACAGCTTCAACTTCAGCTTCAACTACAACTAGACTACAACTAACACTACAACTACAACTACAGTTTCAACTGCACTACAACTACAACTACAACTACCACTACCACTGCGCTACACTGCAACTACAGCTACAACTACAGCTACACTACAACTACAACTACATTACAACTAACTACAACATATTACAACTACAAGTACAATTACACCTACCACTACAGCTACAACTACAACTACAACTACAATACAACTACAACTACAACTACGACTACAAGCACAGCTACAACTACAACTACAACTACCGCTACACTACAACTACAACTTCTATACTACAACTACAATTACAACTAAACTACAACTACAACTGCAACTAAACTACTACTACAACTACACTACACCGCACCACACCACGCCACACTACATTCAGCAATTGTGAGTGAGTCGACTACTGCAACCACTCCAAAAAGCACAACTCCAACCACCTTTTGGTCGATCAGGGGATTCGCTCTGCCTTCCATGCATCACAACAACTTACCTCTCCTAGAGTTGTCTATCTTTGAAACTTCCGCCGCTGCCTTGTTCGGTACTACTGGTACAAATTAAAACATCAAACGTTGTTGATTTTTGGTGCTTGAGGTGGTTGGCATGGGCACTCTTAGACCTTAAAATGGCTGAATTTCCCCATTCCATCGCCAGTTGATGAAATCCAGGTTTTTGCTATAGCAACCCCCAAAAGATAGCGAAGTAAAACACAACTATATCAGTATGAGTTACTCTATTTTTTTGGGTCACTATACTTAGATCATGTTAGATCATGTTAGATCCGCATTTCCGAAGCAGTAGGACGTTCCCTGAAGCACGTCCCGTCCAGCGAGCCGTTCCGTTCCCGGCTCGCCTTGCCATAGGCTCCATAGGCGCCTAAGGAGGTTGCGTTGAAGCCCTCCAAAATTGGCAAAATCATCTGATAATCATTCTAAATCATGTGGGCCCACCCTGGCTGCCATAAACAGCTATGTAATATTGACGGTTTCAATTCCCATCCATCTATGGAAAGTCGTTGGGGATGGTTTATGGCAGCCAGGATCTACCACTATCTGCCCAGTTATCGCCCAAAACGCGCGAACCCCCCACCTAGGCATCCTTTGCCTGTCCAGCCTGAGGGCAACAGCTGAAGAGTTGCGAAAGGGGGTGCAGTTCACCTCCATGACTTGGAATATGGGCCCCCTTTTTGTCGATGGTCCTATATATAATATCCATGTGCTGGACATAGCCTTCATCCACATTGCCAGGGACCATTAGAAGCGTCATCTCTTTGACAGGGGCTTCCTACAAACCTTTATTTCCCACTGTCAGCGGGTGGAGGCTATTTCAATATGTAATGTGTATATATATATATATATACGATATATATATATATATATATCGTATATATATATATCGTATATATATATCGTATATATATATATTCACGTATATAAATATATACACGTGTATATATATATATATGTAGATATATATATATATATGTATATATGTATATATGTGTGTGTTTATATATATATATATACGGGAATGATATAACACCCCATGTATCTCAAACATGCAGTCACTACGGGAATATCTAAAACAGCTCATCTACATTCAACAATATGAATAATTATTTATATGATAAACTATAGTACAGGAAAATGTAATATTCAACACATTTAAAAGGTAAATTACAAGAGTCGCACCGAATAAAACCCGATCATACATGCACATGTATATATATATATATATTTGTTTATGTGCATTTAATCATACACATATTTATCTATTTATACATATATATATATATACATTACATGCATACACGTATGTTGTTTGGTCAACAGGGAACCCAACTTTTGGAGGCTTTGGGGGCATGGCTCAAATCTTCTCCCCTAAAAAGTTGGAAATGTTTCGTTGTAGCTATGGGTTTGCCAAATGAGTATCCTCATCTCATAAACCAAAGGCCTATCAATCATTTAGGCCAAGCACAGTGATTCCCAAAGCTCTACGGAACAACTTTTGCGTGATTCCTTGGTGTTTCACCCCAGGAATCCTGAATGGATTAGTTCACCGCAGTTACCTGCCTACACAAACCGTACTTACCCTACTTCGAACTGGGGTGAAAAAAAACCACTTGCAAACTGCTGCCTGAACCATTTGGGATACCCTCTGCTAAAGAAACATTGCGAAAATGGCCTGTTGAGTCAGATGATGTACAAATTAAACACAATGTTTTTAGGTAGCTGCAAGGTAAAGCCCTCTAGATAGCAAAGTTGACATATAATTAGCTTCGCTAGTTTTGTTTTGCGATATAACTATAGTTAATGGTTAAATAATGGGGGTAGTGAACCAACTTCTACCTGGGGGCATCACCTGTAGCAGTTAACAATGGCCAATCATGCTTCACAGTGGTTGGTAGCAATCCCATCCCCCATTCAGATTAAACCAAAAAAAAACACCCATTCAATGGTCCATGTAGCTTAGTTTAGTGGAAAGTAGTTCCCCTTCCTCAGCAACACTGAGAACCCTCGCCACCGCCGCCACCAATGCTGCCACCAACGCTGCCGTATGCGGCTGCGCCTTCGCCAACATGGATCAGTGTCGTTGGGTCCGGATTTTTTTTTGAAGGGTGGGGATATGGCCCTTCACAAAATATCACAAAATTGGGTCATAGCTGACTTATAAATCTTGTAAGTATAACTGAGAATGGAGGAATTAACTATCGTCAAACCATGACTAAACATGGTTTGGAAACAAATCAAACACCATGGGGTTTACATATCAATGGGGTAACTTATTGACTTACAACTGGCATTTTGGGCCATAAGTGTGGGGATATTGATATCTTGGTGGGGGTATGATTTGCTGACGCTATCTCGTGAATAAGCTTGGGAAATAATGATTCTGATTAATGATGGCACAATCCCCAAACAAATGATGATCACACAAAAAACGGGAATATAAAAGTAACCAACCAAATGAACAAACCTGACTAGGATCTGGCGCAATCTGATGCCACCAAGCCCATGTGAACAGATTTAAGGTTCAATCAGTGTGTCTTGGAGGGTGGCAATGTAGGGGAAGAGCAACTAATCCGCCACCAACCAAGGGGTCGATTGAGTCATCGAATATTTTCCGGACTTCTTGCGATCCAAACCTTTTTATATAGTGACTGGAGTTTGCCAGAAATTGCTCCTGGTTGGCGGTACTGTATATAATTGAGTGACTCGACTCCTCCAGATTTTTGTGGACCGGATGCAGCAACACGGCTTTCGCCGTTTCTTTTGGCATTTTTTTTGTTCAGTATTATTTGTGCAAACTCATTGCAACAACTGTGTTTCTATGATCATACACAATCCTTAGGAGGAAAAATCATACATGCCCATCATGCCCCCATTTGTGGCAAAACAATGAAATACTGTATTTGATAAATCTTGGGATGAGTCAAGAACATTCGAGCATTCGAGCACTATATTTGTCATTAAACATATTGGAGAAATATGAATATCCAGAACTACCAGGCATTGGGCCTGGCATGTTCAAATCATTGACAGCTAGTTGTTCTAAATTAAGAGCTAGTTGCCACTGAATTAACTACCGTTCACTATGCTTCCTCGCCTCCGCCATAGCTGCCACCACCTCAGTTCAACGTGGATGAAAATGGACGAAGAAAACATCAAATGGGACAATGAAAAAGGGACCACATCGTTGGCCATTGGCCAATTGATTTCAAACATATATACATATATATATATTAAATATATTT
The DNA here is from genome assembly GCA_947184155.2 of Cladocopium goreaui. Lineage (NCBI taxonomy): Eukaryota > Dinophyceae > Suessiales > Symbiodiniaceae > Cladocopium > Cladocopium goreaui. The sequence goes on along the minus strand of CAMXCT020003090.1, from coordinate 90,758 downwards.
ATATAGCATGTATTATGACATAAATAAATATATATATATATGTACTATATACACGGATGTAACCATGCAGCTTGAAGCCCTGGCATCCAATGGGCTTGTCACCTCTGGAACTGATTGGAAGTGATCATTGCTGAGCCATACATTGCCACTTCGATCGGAAGGCCATCAGAAATCAACAGAAATAACATAGTCTAGCTGTCAATCGATGAACTTAATAGACTAATAGATTTGCTTATGGGAAACCATGGTACCTACTTACCCCGAAAATAAAGGTTCCTGTAAGCGTTTCAGTGCTGGGAAGGAACTCATCTGAAAAATACGCAGGAATGTGCAGATTCATGCGTGCCAAAGTGTCAGTGAGTTTCGACCCATATGCGATATGTTGAAATCACAATGTGGGACACTCGTGGGGGGAAGGCTTCTAGGCAATTTCCGACATTCTATCAACCGAACACCAAGCATCACTGAATTGTTCGCGAGAAACATCAACAGGAAATTATGGCGTTTACCATGGGACTTCATTTTGTTCTAGTAAAATTTCCTGGAAAGGGTTCTAGCAATCATTTCCCCTCATTGCACACCCTCAGTAAGGAATCCAATATTTCAGGCCACATCCACTATTGAAACCGTGTTGAACTTCCCATGTTGAATTTGCCCTACATTAAATCACCATAGATGTGGAAAACCCATCATTTGTAGAGATATTTGTAGATTACTGTCCTGATAATGCCATAGGTTTTCCACATTTCTTGGTACCAATGGGCCATTCCAGGATCCAAAAATGAAGGTGAATCCCCTCACATAGCCCCTGCATAGACCTTGTACAGTATATACATATATATGGTAACTACATTTAAAATCATTTAAACACACGGACTTTTAAATATACGAGCTGGTATTTTAGACTACCTCCTGGAAGGTTTTCCTTGGCCCGCCCAGCCATTTAAACATACGGAATCCAATTCATTTAAACGTACGGTATCTACATTTAAATATACGAACTGGTATTTCGTACTACCTCCGGGGCCTCGCGGTCTGGCCGGCCCTCCACACATTTAAATGTCGTTACTGTATATATTTATACATATATCGTGGGTACCTTATATTCAGGTTCCTGAATTGGCAATTTCATTCTTTGTTTGCTGAAGTGTGGGGGTGTAACCACCTTTGCCACTGAGGTGGTTCCCAAACTATTGCCCCTTCGTCCGCCCGTCTCCAAGTGTCTCACCGTATCCAGCGCCACCTGCGGCGAGTTCTTGGAAAAACATAGGTAGTATACCCAAGATTTTCTGGTCAAATTCATGGCTGTCAGCGAAAATGATACCAACCAAGAAGGGCCAAAGACTTCCTTTACCCACGGCCTAGTGCTAGATTCTCGCTATGATCAGGCACAAAAACTGAGCCCTTTGACTCTCAGGGCAAGATTCGCTAAGTCAGTTTTTGCTGCTTCAAACGAGGGGTACCCGACGCATTGGATCGATATGCCAAAGAAAAGCCTCTGAGACCTTGAATTTGACCCGTGCTGAAACCCATGCCCAGAGCCCAGACAAATGCGTCCAAGAAACCACCGGAACAGCCGCCTGCTGCGCTTCCGTTTTCGCGAATGAATAAGGGTGTCCAATTCAGCCTTAAATCAAAGACCATGAATGATGGGTAATTAGGTATTTATTGCCATATTCAATTGGGAGCCTACTACAATGATAGGCTCAAAATGCGAGTCAACTCTGAGTTGGAGTGAAATCTGGTGGTAATCCTGTGACATCATTCAGAAGTGGTGAATCAATTGGCACCTGGATGGCCATCCCATTTAGTTTAATTGGTTTCACACCGTCAGTTTTGAATAATCCCTTCTTCCTACTACTAAAACTCCCCAAATAAAAAAAATAGGATTGGTGTGGCACTTCCGTTTTTTTTGGTTGGGCGCAATTAGATGCTTTATTGTGGCAATTGAGAATCAAAAGAAGAACAGGATGGTGAAACGATGGGTTCAACCCCCTATTAATAAACATAGATTGCCACCTGGAGGTTTTTTTTTTGGGTCCCATCTCACAAGTTTTGCTTTATTTTCTATTCTTACTATTAAGGATTTCATTGGAATATGAGGGGAAAGCTTTGAAATCCAGTTTTTGGCAAATTTTATATAGATTTTAATAAGGTGTTTAATCAAATTTGAAATAGTATTTATATGACTGTTTTCATTGGAATATTATTCGGGGAAAACTTCGAAATCTAGTTTTTGGCAACATTTTATAAAACATTTAAAAAGGAATTTAATCAAATTTGAAATCAGATTTTTGTTATTTTTAATTAATTATTAGGGTTTTTATTGGAATATTATTAGGGACACCCTAATACAAAATACCCCCTATAATAATAAAAATAGATCACCTTGTTTACCATTTGGGGAGAGGGGGGGCCGTTTTAGTAATAGGGAGAGAGGATTATATACATATCCTAGTTGGGATTCTACCATTGATAGCAACCCCCCCAAAATGTAGCAAAGTAAAAATCCCACGAGAATATCTGATAAAACACTGTGCTATCTCCTTTCGGGCGTATATAAGTGGCTAGCTCCGCTTACATCCGCAAGCACACGCACCTTTCAGGTGGTCCCAACCATTGCCTCCACAGCTAGAGGGTGGTGCAATGGCAGCATAGCCTCCATAACCTCAGTGTCAACGTGGCTCGGAAATCCCCGAACGAACTATCGACAGACATGAAGGTTTTGATGAGAAAATCATCTATAAATATCTATAAATGCTGGGAACCAAATTTTCAAACATAGACAAACCATGACAAAGCCATATCCCAACAGCTGTTCAAAGAATCTCTGTAAACCTGAATCCTGGAACCCTAAAACACTGATTTGCGGTTGCAAACGTTGGTTATGATGGGGGATTGACATGACTTATCGGCATATCATGGCATATCTGTAGATAAGGGGGTTTATACACCAACCTATAGCTGGGGGGTCACACAACTGGCGCGTCCTCAAACATCTTTGAACTCTAGAGCGAAACCTGCTGAAAACATCTCGAAAAAATCACAAAGAAACAAGACGTCTGACCAAAAACGAAATCCTAATCACCCGAATCCAAGTGCTCAAACTCACCAAAACCATCATAATCTCCAGTCTACAGCGAGAAATTGCTCCATTCTGTCTAGAAGGGGTCACTGACACCCTTGAAGAGCACGAACGAAGATGACCACTGAAACCCGATATGACGCGGGGCCGGCCCCACATAGAATTCTACACCACTGTGATCCAAAGAACAAAACATTTCCTAGGCATTCCTAGGCAATGTCAACCTCGGATTAATAAACCACGACTGCTTAATCGGCGGGTTACCCCCAATGCCTATGAAGATTGGTACCCCGCTATTACAGTACTACACAAGTCGTTTCTGAATCCTGGCTGAAAAATGAAACTGGCCCACAGCATCTCGGGTCATATCTGACCAGTGGCTGGTCGCACCATAGCTGCTATCTGGTTTTGGAGTCCCGCATTTGAAGCCTTGCGGGCAGCTGGAGAAAAAAGAACATCAGCCGTTTATCCACAATGAAATACTTGCATACACATGCGTAAATCATGACGAAAACTAAATAAAAAAAGTGACATGTAATATAACATAGACCTGAAAGGAACCATGCAAAAGAAATGTGATTTGATGAGGCATGATGATACCGGAAATATATATATATACTGCATATAGAAATGTATAAGCAGTACAGGTACAGCAAAGTACATATTGCAGGCTATTACTTCATCATAATCACAACCCTGGTCATGGTCGTAGGTTGCATCTCCTGGCTGGAGCGCGAAACAGAAACCCGAGGTTTGCAGGCCAAGGTTTGCCCTGAATTCGGACAAGCTGCCTTTGGGCCAGGCTGCATTGGGCAAAAATGTTGCCTGTGATTTGTGCTCTGTTTCCTTTCCAAGTCGTCGAATATTTTGGTGGCTTGCTAGCAACAGGCCCAAACACCGCCAAGGGGCATTCAGATTTTGATCCGAAGACGAGGGCACCGCAATCTGGGAAGGTGGCCATTGAAAACACCCGCGGAGGAGGGTGTGTGTGTGTGTCCACTTGGTGCAAGGGAGCCTACCAACTCCTATATCTCTGCTCAATTTTGGTTCAGGCTTAGGTTGCATATTGGCAACTCTCTACTGTAGCATGTTAGTTTTCAAAAAGTATTCTGGCTACAATTGCTGCCGTCTTGGCGTAGGTTCCGTCTTGGTGTGCAAACGGTCCGTAATGCCGCCCCTTTCCGCCACTGTCGCCCCAGAAGGCGCACTAGGACATTTCCAATCTCCAGGTTTCCTCAGCTCACGACCCAACAAAGGCAAAATCGGGTTTGACATGGTTTGACTGTCGTGGAACAGTTACCCTCTGGTAATTTAACATAGCTATTGAAAATGGATGAAAATGGCCCATATATAGTTGATTATGTTTATTTACCTATTAAAGATCCTGATTTTCCATAGCTATGTTAGTTTAGCAAAGGGTAAACAAGCATCAAGTGTTTCGTAGACCTCACCTATCATGGAGTTGGGAAACTCTTGGTAGCTCCAACTGGCTCTCCATTGAGGGGCAACGAATAGCCATAGCTCCGAACGGCTCCCTCCCAACCACTACACCCAACATCCCATCGATGCAAAATTCCCACCAAACAAGAACCAAACCCTCCAGCAGAAACTTTTGGAATGATACTCCTAATCCGAACCATCATCTCTGGTGGGGCCATAGTGAGGTCACTATAGTTTTCCCAAAATTTCCAATGCCCTTCGTCTTGCACTAGTCTACAGTCTCTCTCTCTCTCTCTCCATCGCCATCAGTCTACAGTCTACAAGTGTAATTATACATCTCTGTCTCCCTTGCGCCATTAACAAAATGGGATGCAATGATATGGTGATCCCTATATCACCAGGAAGTGCATACCTTCCAGTAATCAAACGGGGAAACTGGAAATTCCCGAACAAAATGGAGGTTTCTAGCTAGGAAAATCATCGAGAATTGGGTGATTTTCTAGCAAACCACGTTTGATTACCAAAGGGTATATTCCCATTAATATTCCATCAATATTCTTTTATATCCCATTGTAGTCCCTATTCCACTATAATATTCATTACAGTATATCCCCATATGGTTGGTTATATCCCCAATATATTCCCATGATATTCTTACTTCCAATTATAGAAACTCCAGCCCAAAAACTCAACCAGTCCCAGCTTCCCAGCTCCTTTCATGCCGCCACTAGCGCCGGCACCGCCTTTGCCCATACCGCCCATACCGCCCATAGCGCCCATACCTGGAGGATCGGACCGGATCGAACCAAACACGGCCTGGGAATTCCATGGGCAAAATGGAGGACTTCATGGGCAAAGTCAACGTATCGATTTATCCATGGTTTTTTTTTGAGCCAACGATGTTTGACCAGAAGGCAACCTAAAAACATCTAAAACCTTCCCATGTTCCAAGGCTGACTCCGGGGAGACAAAATTCGAGGTCCATCGAGAACGGAAGGCGAACTCCGAGGCCGAGCCACTAACATCATCTGCTTCAAACCACCCGTTTCTTGGATGAAAATCATCATGTTCTGTCGCCTTTTCATTCCAAATGTTTGGACACCCAATGTTTGAAGCAAATTTTGAATAATTCACCAATCTGAAATGTTTATAATTTTTGGATGGTTCTCTTTTCATTCACCATCATGTGCGACGTGACGTTACAATGAGGCTGGTCGAACCTATCCAAATGCTACCCCCAATATCCCCAGTGGTGATGCATGATGAAAAAGAACCATCCATGAAACCCCAATAAATCCCATTACCCTCTGGTAATTTGCTATTAAAAATGACCATAGAAATAGTGGATTTACCCATTGAAATGGTGATTTTACATAGTTGTGTTAGTTTACCAGAGGGTAAAATATGATTAAATTCCATCATAAAGTGTCATATCTAATATGTAAACATAGTAAACTAACATAGCTATCGAACATGAACCGTTTATAATTGATTTAAGTACAAAAAATAGATTAGCTAACATGATTTTCCAGTTCGCTAAGTTTGTTAATGACCATTATAGTTGATTTACCCGTTAAACAATTGTGATTTTCCAGTTCGCTATGTTGGTTACCCAGAGGGTATCCCATCCATAATTCAGCCTTTTTCCCATCCGTGGTGTCGAATCTGGTGGCCTCCACCAGCTCCTTTGGTTCCTTCAACCGTGGCGTTCTTGCCTTAGAAGAAAGAGATGCGCCATGGATTTTCAGAAAAACTAGCTAGTAAAGATGATCATTGATTTAATTGGGTTTATAGTGTTTTTATGACCCATTTTCTAACCAGTTCGCCAATCCCATGGACCATCTAAGTTATGATCAACCAGTCGGAAACCAGAAACTGATTCACCATCTGGAGGTACCTGGGAGGTATGCAGTATCCCTCCGTTCGTAGGTGATGTCTTGTTCTATCTTATTTGCCAAATGTTCTTGGATGTTTGCAGGTTGACTCCACAAGTATTGCTAATTCCCAGGGAACATCCAAATGTACTTGTCCAGGAAAGAACATGCCTTTAGCCATGGGTTTGCCAACGAAAAAAAACATGTTACTGGATTTGGGGTTCCCAAGTTCGGACGGGAAATTCCAAGGAATTAATTATTGGTCAGAAAATAATATAGCCCTGTTGGTGAGTCGAAAAAGTCATCAACGATGCATTTACAAACAATGTACACTTATACGTATAAATTCACACACGCACATATCATTATTATTAATTATTATTATATTTATTGCAATTGTTATTATTATGGTTATTGTTAATATTATTAAATATTATTATTATATATTATTATCATTATTATTACTATATATTATTATACCACTGTATTACATATATATATATACATACATCAGTTGTATTTCCCATCAGAATTGTGAATAACTAAATGACACTTACACTTCCTCCCCAGCATTTTGGCCAACAGCTGGGTGATCTCTGCAGTCAGCCGCAGTCAGGCTGGATGATATCTGATATCATCACAAAAACGTCCAGTTCGAGAGGACGTTTTCGCCAAGTTGCCATTACTGAAATGTCCGTGCGAACTTTATAAAGGATCCACAACATTAGTCAACATACGAGTACGAACTCAAACAACGCTTCACTTACCCACACACACACAAAAAAAAACAGGTGCAACAACTAGGAAAAAATAGGGACAAGATCTCTTGGTCACTGACCTCCCCATTTAATTTCGTCCAGACGATCTGAGACACTGACAGTCAATCCACTTTCCCATGATTTGGTGCTCCTGGCACCGCCACTGGTCGCAGTTCATTTCACGATATCTATATAAAGTACTTCCTCAAAGAAATGGAAAAATCATTCAGAATTCATAAACTAATTATGGCATCACTGCACCTCATGTGAGTTGTGTTGTTTCTGAGGCTATATGATACGAATGCCTCCACAATCTAAAAAATATTAATCATTTGAGAGAAAAAAACACGTGACTCCGTGACTCATATAGAGTCACGAAACCATTCTAAAGCACGTCACAATCCTATATAATGGGTCGACATGACAGGGTCAACATATGTTGACATATCTATGTCAACATATGTTGACATATCTATGTCCACTTTTTACTATATATATGCTATACTATGTGTATATATATATATCAAACATATATGTACTATAGTCTATATAAATATACTATATACTATACTAAATTAATCAATGATATATACATCTTATATGTAGTACCAGAGGATCTTCGCTCCTTGTGCATGGCCATGATCTGCTCCACCGGCTCCACTGTGTCGAAGGATACGAAGCCGAAGCCCCGGGAGCGTCCGGTGCCCCGGTCGCTCATGACCTGAGCGACGCAGGGGAATTTCCTAGAGAAAAACGTGGAAAAAACGTGGAACAATGGGAATTTCCATGGAAAAACATGTGGAAAGAGGGTTGAACTTGAGAAATATTGGGTATATATGGTATATAAACATATATAAACAAGGATTTCAGCAGCAAACAAAACCACGGAGTTTTCATCATTCAAAGTTGGGATTTAAGCTGATTTATCCATGGATTAACCATCGGCAAATATGATGATTAATGATTTCAGAACCATTTTCAGCAAACGTGAAGGAACCATTTACGGTAGAGGTTGTTAAATTTGGAAACCCATTTCGATCCCCTGGCTCACTAAATCCTATGTTCTGTCATTTTCGGACATAGTTTTATGGCCGTAGTTGGGGGCAAACCCCCCATTTGGTGACAAACCCCAGAAATGATTGGTGGCTGAGCCACCGCTGAAAAGTATGACAAAGCCAGTTAGGGAGAAAACACACCCAGCCTTAGGGATGGAAAATACAAAGAAAACTAGTCAAAGCCTAGAGCTAGTTGCTCTTCTAAAAGCGGAAGCCAATCCAGTTTTCAGGCGGGGTGCCAATTCTGGTTTTGGACAACGCTATGTTCAACATACCTATATATTATAGGGAAAGAAAGCCAACCCCAAATGAATAGACCCTGGTTGATGTAAAACAGGGGGTTCCCCTCCAGAAAGTGAGTCAAATGGATCCTTGAATCGGGGGTCAACGTTCATTCAGCATTGACATTGCCAATTGCAACTCAGTCATCAAGTGATTCATACTACTCTATATATATGCACATACATTTAAAACAGGGGAGATGGGGGGCCATCCCACTACCATGGTTTTTGTAGGCCCAAATATGTCTGAGTCATGAACGATGATATGCAACAGTTGATGTGGCAAACCGAATGTTAAAAAAAACCACTCTTGATGGTTAATACTCGCCTATTTAGACTAAAATTCGGAACACCAAATGGATTGGTTTACAGGAAACTCATCATTTTTCCCAGTTGATGGGGTGGTCCTCTTAAATGTCCAATCATCCAAGTCTGAGAGAACAAAGAAAAACCAGTGGCAAACTAACAGGGAACTAACATAGCTATGGAAACTGGTCATTTATAATTGATCTATAACAAATGGTGATGTTCCATATAGATGTTTACCAGAGGGTCAAGTCCCTAGGTGTTTTTGGATCTCGGATCTCGCCATTTCCACCCAGCAACGACCACATCTGTCAACATGCCGAAGGTTGAGAAGTAGTCGCTGAGCACCTCCGCGGCATGATGCTGTGCGAAATGTGAAGCAGCTAACTGACAAGCAGAAGATCACGGGGAATCATGTATAGCATACCTTTTTATATATATGAAAAGGTTGAGACAAATTAAAAAAAAACATCCCTAACATAACCATACATGGGTGGTTTAAAACATCGCAAATCGTAGGTTCATATTTGGGTTTACCACGACAATATAGACATTATATAATATACAATCTGGTAAATTCACATAGACCGCCAAATAGGGGTTGGAAGATGTGTTTCAACTAAAAACATGATTATTTTTATTTTCAATGCTAAATTTTTTCAGTGTCAAACTTTTAATTTAGCATCATTATTCCAGTTATCCATTCTTCATCTATCTTCAGTTGCCATTCTTGTCTATATACCCACTATTAATCATCATTATATTTTATAGTTCCCTCTGGTTCTTTTTCACAGCTATGGAAAACAGCCCATTTCTAGACGATTTATGCTGATTTACCTATTCTTCATTGTGATTTTCCAGTTCGCTGCGTTAAAGTCCGCCCACCTCGGTAGTACATTCCTGCGGCAAGCCGCCCACGAAGACCTGCCGACCGTGCGACAGTATAGGTTCAACCAAGAATCCAGGTTTACCCTCTGGCAAATTAAGAGTTTGACCCTGAAAATAATTCATTTTTGTATAGTGAACATTTATTTTTCATTTTTTTATCTGGCAGGGTCTATGTGAGTTTACCAGAGGGTAAGAGAAAGAAACACATGGAATATCAGCAAAATCGAGCTTTATCAGGGCGTGGCCAACCACGGTATGGACGTTAAAACAAGTGAACACATGTGAAAACCACAAAAACCTGGTGTGTCAGCTAGGATTTGTCGATATTCGTTGCATGCGCTACTGATGTGATTCCCAGAACCGCGGGATTCCCATAGGGAACTTCAACCTGAATGCACCAACCCATGCCCATGATCCCTGTACACCCGAGTTTGGGGCACACAGAAACCAAAAAATCTTATGATTGTAATACATACAAGTTCAAAGAATCCACGTGTTATTTGGCATGTGTCTACACATACATACATATACACATGCATATATACATACGTATACACATGCATATACACATGCATATACACATACATAAACACATACATGAAGACATAGATACACACATAGATATAAACATAGATACACACATACATATACACATACATATACACATGCATATACACATGCATATACACATACATGTACACATACATATACACATACATATACACATGCACATATATATATATATTATCCTCTTATGTTTGACATAATATATATATATATATATTATTTTAATAAATAAAACAAACATAAAAATACTTGAAAACTATATGTACAATCAACCACTGTCACTGATCTTTAAGCGTCATTTTTATATGTGTAGATATCGTCTTCCCACATGTGCTGGAAAAGATCCTGATGGCACCTTATAAGGACCACCTTTTCCAGCCATGGTCCAGGACGGAGGGCCGTTGTGAAATCCTCGATGCTTCATAACTTCATACATATATGCATTTCCCGAAAAAAATGCTAAACATATTCAAGAATGAATTTAAACAATCTAAATAGAAAACTTCGATAACAAGATATACAGAATATATCCAGATGATAATCAAGCAACAAAGTGAGCATTATATAAACCCGGTTAAACTCATTTAACTCAGTTTCAACCCTGTCCAGCTCTTTGGAATATGCGCATTGGCGAACTGTGCATGTTGGCTACGACCGATACTTGGGGCGCGGCGAGTTTCACAAGCTCGAAATTCGTGAGTGGGGTGAAGACAAGGTACAATTCGCCGCTGAAACATGGCCAGCCGACGCCAGCCGCAGATTTCCAGAATTGGAGGAGAACAAGGAAATCATCTTTTAAACCCAATTGTTGATAAGTTTGGGGGTTGCATGCTATCTTTTGGGGACATCATTGAAACATACTGAAACAATGCACCATTCAAGCCTTCAATATTCAACCATTCAACTTCAGGAGTTTTCCAGCCAGAAGCAGTCAAGCAAAGGAAAATCCAACCGTGAATAGCACCTGCCTCCCCAACCTTCTATCATTCAGCCATACCAGTTTCAGCCATTCCAGTCTCGAGCCAAGTGAGACTTCAATGACCCCCCTATGACCTCATATCATCGCGAACTTTACCATCCGGTCATCAAACATGGTTTGCTGGAAAATCACCCATTGATCATTGATAATTGATTATCCCATTAACATCCCATTAAGACTAAGATGTTTCGTTGCAATGTGTGATGGCCACAAGGTCAATAATGACGTTTCCTGAAGAAAAACGCTCCTTCATCCAATTGAGGAACCTCAGGACAGACTTGTGCCAGGTGAAAATCGTGCAGAAGCATTGGCAACCCTTGAACAGCTACGCAAGTAGAGTGGATCATCGCTGGTTTGTTTTGTTTTGCAACTGGTATAGGTATATATATATATACAGGCTGGAGTAGAGAAGAAGTATCAAAGATACATGCGTTCATCATATTTTGAAGGTTTGAAGGATGACTTTCATGACCTCCCCAAAGCGCTTCCGTGCCTATGACCTGGAAATGGGATACGAAAACTGCTATCCTGGCGAACATAAAAACGGTTTTGCAAATGGATGTTCATCCGCTGGGCCCCAACCAACAAAAAAAACATGGGATATCTATTTAATTATCTATTTCAAAGGATATCTAATTAGTGGATATCATAGATCCAGCCGCCAGGCACGCCCCAATTTCCCCGAGCGCAAATCACGCCCCTCGAGTTTTCGCAAAGGGAGTTAGGGTGGCCGTCCATTAAACGCTGCAAGTTGGGAGCTGGTGTTTACCATGGTCATAACCCAATGCCGCCCAAACAAATATGGGACTTGCGATCAGCAGTTCTTTTCCACTTTTCAGCGGCACTGCAGTAGCTTCATCGGCTTCAACACCTTCAAGTAAAAGGCTGACCTTCAGGGGAAGCAACAGCATGCCTCCTTAAGCAAACAAGTCAACAATTTGAACGCATCATTGTTACCACAAGTACATAAAGTAAACCCCAAACCAAAAGGGGAGAGATAGGAACTGTTGACATACAGTAGAAATAGGAATCTTGTGTAACATTGCAAAACCAAATGTATATAATTCAAACAAAATCCCGAGCCAAATATCCGGCAATAAAATGCATCCCAGAAACAAATTGCAGTGAGGTTGCTCTAAACTCTAATTATCATCCATATGTATATATATATATGGCTAATCCGAATCACACATAAATCACAGATGAAATAGCTTAGTAATAAATTGCTCCATTATCTGCCTACCACGGCCATCCTGTCTCGATTTGCGGTTAAACCATCAAGAGTGTCGACGCGTCGACCGGCGCTGCGCTGCAGGCGCCAACTAACTGAGGATCTGATGACAGTCTTAAAAACTGAGGGGGATTCATCTGCAAGCATGGGAGTATGCAGCAACCAAATCCAACCAACATAAATGGATATATTAATGTTATAACGTGTTAGAACATTGTGATTCTTTGCCTAAAACACCCTTCGTACATACATCTATTCCATCAAAAGCCGCTCAGAATCGCAGCCCAATAACCAAACAAAGGCCAACCCAGGGCCAACCCAGAGAAAGTGGTTGAGAACCATGATGGTACTTATGTACCCCCTGGTTATTGAATACAGCTGCGAATAATTGCCCATTGGTATTGGGTGATTGACATATTTCCCTATTAATGGTGATTGTCCATAGCTATGTCAAATATGTTAAATCAAGAGGACAGTGTATATATGTATGTATGTATGTATGTATGCATGCATGTATGTAAGTAATGTAATGTAATGTAATGTAGCGTAGTGTAATGTAATGTAATGTAATGAAATGTAATGTAATGAAATGTAATGTACGTATGTATATATTTCAATTCGCTATAAAACATTATATATATATATTGAATAATATTAACAATAATTACACAAAACATAAATAATATATTCAGATACAAAACACTATAGTCTGAGATAACATAATGTAATAAAATATGTTACAATATAATATAATACAACTTAGAACAATAATACGTAATTTTATAAAGTAAAACGCAATATAAAATACAATAAAATACGTTTTTCTTTACAATAGAATACACAAAATATAATAAAGCGCAAAAAAACATAATATACTATAATATAATGTAATATTCTATTCTATTCTATTCTATTGTATATACAATATACAAATACGGTGCTGCGGGATCCACAGAATATAAAAAAACATTACACATGCGTATGCCTACTTGGGATGATTGAACACATCGTCTAAGTGGTTGATGATTTGCGATGGTTCATTAACAAAGATCCCAAATCAAAGTCTTGGGGTTTTATAACCTCCCCCCAAACAAAAAACAAAACCATTTCACATTTTTTTGATTCGGTGTTGACATTTCCGTATCTTCAAACAAAGCCAATTTGTGAAGGCCAACTTTGATACTGGAAAGTCCTGCTGGAAACTTTCAGCAGCGCCGCAGGCAGGTATCGGTTTGAAACCCTCCGACGTCCCAAATTCAACACAAAAAACAGGGCATTGGGCGTGTTCGAACTGAACTGCACCTTGACGGCGCAGTCATCAACGATCACCAGCAGGAAAATCATAAACAGGAAAAAAACACAGTAAAACGGAACTTCCGAAACTCTGTTTAACAAACATGCCAGTTGGAACTGCCTTCACAATCTCACAATTTCAAACTTTGACCTTGGCCCTGCCATACGTGACACCGGCACAGTGGTTCCCTCGCAGCTTCAAGCTCAAAAGACTGAGTTCCCAGAAGCTAGAGATCACTGCCCGAACCACGATCCTACTACGCCCGAGGACGAAGATCCGCAACCGAGGAACCATATATCCAACACAACGAGGCCAAAGGCATGGCTTCAGGTCACCCTCCGGCCGACGAAGCATCCGATCTGGGCATCGAACTACAAACCTTAGGATTATAATTACCTAAAAATCCTGTGCATGTGGGTATGGCATGGTATGGCCCTATCTTTATGGCCCATACCCACACATTACCTATGTATTCTTCAACTTCTTCACCTTGAATGGCGAGTTTTCTCACAAGACTTTTGTCGGCTGGGATCTTCTCATTTTTTCTCCCCGGGATCTCGCTCAAGTCTAGGCCTGGGACGTCCGGATGAGTGCTATTTTGCATGATTGCAGGTTGTTCCAAGGGAAACCTCCATAGAGCCCCGGAAAATCCCAGCGGAATGGCAAGTGCCCCATCCGCTCTTTCATCCCGCTAGTAACTTGGTGATAAATGGGTTTGTCTGAAAATAGGAGCGCACCTTCAAATGACATAGTTTACCAGTTTACCACAATATATTCATCATAAATAACGTCATGTTGGTGGCATATAATCCCCATTGCCAGACAACCCCACACTGTGATAAGTGATCAACGAGGTTCATCGAGGTACCATGCGCGGATGCACATCCACACACGACTGTCCATGAGATGTATCTCAAAAAATGCTACAAAATGAAGGCATCATTCTAGGGCCCGGCTGTATTCTCCCTTGGAACAATGTGATTCATTGATGCAGCTGGCAGTGAGGCACTAGGATTTATGACACGTTGAGGAGTGCCACTTTGTGGTTGTCCCTTAGACTGGTGCTTGCTTGAGTAATTACTCCGGACTGTCACATGAATCCGCCAACTTTGGCAATGAGACATGGCAACGGAAAAGCTGCATGTTAAATTGGAATCGGCACGAAAAAATCAAACATCTAGAAATGGGCTATCCTCTGATTATTTAACAGTTTGCTGTATAGAAGCCATGGCTCATCAAAATAGATGATAAACACGACGATTTACCCAACCATAAAATGGTGAATTTCCATTTCGCAAAAACTGTTAGCCATTTCCATCGGCAATCTCCGCTGCCAAGGTTTGAAAACACAAACATAAATCTACTGTGTATAATAATTTGCCTGCATGTGGTATGCAAAGGAAGCATGTGCAAATGATGACTTAACTTAAAAAAAAAAATGCATGTATTTATGTCTGTATTCGGCTGTCTGTGCACATGCAAATGCATTCTTACATGTATAACATAGAGTAACTAGATGTAATTGATTCGTCAGGTGGCTTTGTTTGCATACGGAAATGCAGAAACCATCCCAAAACAGGAGAGTAATCAAATCATTCTCTGCTGACAATGCAAGACATGAACTAAGACTCAACAAGGTCCATCTCCTTCCTGGGATTTGCCTAGAAACTGCCAATGCAGCGCTGCTAAAGTTCAGATCTTGAAGCATCCCCGACAAGCATCCCAACACTCTACCGGTTGAAATTGGGAAATGGTTTTCAAACTCCATGATACACAGGAGACAGAACATACAGAACCTCAATCTTCATGTGAAATTCATGTTTCACCGCTGCCAACTGCACGACTGCATAGAGGTTGCTAGGTGGCCCCCGCAGCTGCCATCGGCCCGGCCGTCAACTCTTGGGATCGTTGGAATGGCTGAAGGTCAATGCACCGGACAAACAGGGTAGGGATGGGTAGGGTCATTTAATGGCTATTAATATTAAATAAGTATTATATATTATTATATATTATTAAAAAATATTAAAAGAAATATTTAAAAATATTATATATTATTATATATTATTATATAGTGACGGACATATACTTAGAACATCAATTTTTCCAAAATTTCGGCACCTTTTCGTAGAACATCAAAACAACTACACTTAGAACATCAGAAATGTTCTAAGTACGCACTTAGAACATCAGAAAAACAGATACTTAGAACATCTCCTTTGATTTTTTGCATACTTAGAACATTAAACACACATATACTTAGAACATGTCCTGTTACTTTGGTAAATCTGCATATATACACACAAATACCTTGGTGAACACCATACTTAGAACACTTTCTCCCCTCACTGCTGCAGCATTCTATACCTTTTCTTCGGGAACAATATCCCAAGCAGTCTTCGCTGCAATGGGAAGGTCTCTAGTATATAATTTGTGGGTTTCCTACAGCGGGTAGTCAAAAAGCATAGGTTTCAATACTAAAATGAGCTAAAATGAATTATGTATAATTTTGAATGTTTTGGAGATGCCTCATTATTGGTTCCCCACTGGGATGTTCTAAGTATAGCTTGGAAATGTTCTAAGTATAGGTTTTGGGTATGTTCTAACGACTTAATACTTAGAACATCCCCGCTGTGACGATTTTCAGATTTTTTTTCCAAATGATGTTCTAAGTATTTGTCCGTCGCTAAATATTATTATATATATATATATTATCAAATATTATAACATATATCATAGGACCGGATAACCACACATGTTTTTAGACTGAGCATAGAAAAGCAACAAGGGAAGAGGACGTATGAGAGTGATGGAGGGTGATGGTGGGTGAGTTTGTGTGTGTATGTATGAGCATGTACAGGCGTGTCAGTTTGGTAGTGTGTTAACGATATGTGTGGCGGGTGTAAGAGGCAGTTTGTAATATATGTGATGTACATGCGGATGTTATACGTATGTGTATGTGTGTGTGTGAGGTGATCTGATTTTCGTGTGATGTGAGGTTGGGTGGTAGTAATGGCAGAGCGGCGGAGGCCCAAGGGACGCCAGGGCGTACACCCGACCCCTGTGCAGAGCACCAAGTGCCGCACCTGCCACGCAAAAGCCACCGGCAGACCGGCGGAGACCAAGGGACGCCAGGGCGTACATCCGACCCCTGTGCAGAGCACCAAGTGCCGCACCTGCCACGCAAAAGCCACCGGCAGACCGGCGGAGACCAAGGGACGCCAGGGCGTACATCCGACCCCTTGCAGAGCACCAAGCGCCGCACCTGCCACGCAAAAGCCACCGGCAGACCGGCGGAGACCAAGGGACGCCAGGGCGTACATCCGACCCCTTGCAGAGCACCAAGTGCCGCACCTGCCACACAAAAGCCACCGGCAGAGCGGCGGAGATCAAGGGACGCCAGGGCGTACATCCGACCCCTTGCAGAGCACCAAGTGCCGCACCTGCCACGCAAAAGCCACCGGCAGAGCGGCGGAGACCAAGGGACGCCAGGGCGTACATCCGACCCCTTGCACGTGAGTGAGTGAGTGAGCGAGTGAGCGAGTGAGTGAGGGAGGGAGTGAGTGAGGGAGTGAGAGTGAGTGAGTGAGTGAGTGGGTGGGTGGGTGAGTGAGTCAGTGAATGAGTGAGGGAGTGAATGAGTGAGTGAGCGAGTGTGTGTGGGAGGATGGTGCGGGAGGACAAGGAGCGGATACAGCACTAAAAACAAAAACAGCACTAAAATAATAGATGGTTCAATAATATTATCAATAATTAATAATAATAGGTGTTTCCCTAGATAATAAAGCCATAATGAAAATCACCATGATGAACAAGACCGGGATGCATTTTCGTTTCCGAGGGGGTTCGTTTCGGTAAGTCTGCGAAATCTTCTCCAAGCCGAAGGTAGCCACCAGCATCCCAGGATTCAATTGTCAGCTGTCGCCAGGTGAGCGTTGAAATTGGGTATGCCCCTAGCAACGGGACGATGACGCCCAGTCATGGTAATCACAGGGGACCAGCGATGTGGGGAATTTCTGGGATGCTTTTGTCCATATAACTCGACTCAACCCGGTCCACTGGCTGATGTAATTCAGTAAGCTACGTATATTTATATAACAATATATAACCATATATCATATATATATATATATATTAGATGGGTTTCCTAAAATCGGGGCGCCCCTAAATCATCAATTTTTGATGGATTTTCCATTATAAACCAACAATTTGGGGTATCACCATTTATGGAAATTCCCATATATCATATATCTGCATATGTCTATGGTGAGGTGGCTGTGAGGTCACTGTAATGTGTTATAACTCCGCCAACTTTTTGTCACATTTAGGCGGCAGCCCACTGAGCTTAACTATCGTAATTGCTCTGGCCAATTTTGATCGCAATTCGCAACACAGTTGCAAAGAGACCATCTCAAAGAAAACACAAATAATCAATTTGCTGTCAATATCTGTCAAGATTATATAAAAGCCACAGCAAAGGTCAATACAGAACAGTCTGCCACCAGGAAAACATGCTCACCCAGTGCGCCGGGGCATTCCGTGTGATGCCCACATTGCCGCGGTAAACCACAACCGCAGCAATTCATTTCTATGTCCCTGTAGAATCCCTTGAGGGGGTTCCAGGGCCCAAGCCTCACCAAAAAAAGTCAATGTCTGATCAATACTGGCTTCCAAGGGAACCTCCATCATGTTCGTCACCCACGCATGGTGATGGATTAAATGTAAATATCACCAAGATTGCTGAACATAGTCTTTATACATGTTTAATCATCTTGCATATTATTCAGTTCAAAGAGAGGACCAAAGGAGTACCAATGAAATAGCGATACCCGCTGGGAAACTAACATAAGCTATGCTAAATCCCCATCTTCAACTAGTAAATCAACTATCTCTATGGTTTCTATGGCCATCTCCAATAGCTATGTCAAATACCAGAGGGTAAATAAATGTAAGGAAAACATAATAAGACCTACCATTCCCCAGTCGTGACTCTGCCACTGCCATGGTCGCCGTCTCAACAGGTCTCCGGTGCTGGGGTGGCAAAGTCCACCTGTGGCGGGTTCCAAGGATCCATTCTGGGGGAGGTCTTGGGGAATCTTCACAATCATATTATTATCGTCATCTATGGGGGTTTCCTGAAATGTGTGACACCAAAATCATGTATAAATGGAAGTTATTCTTTTCAATCAATGGGAAAAGCCAATTGTTTTTGGGTACTGTAGTTCAACCAATAATCATAAACTAACCATTTGGGAATGGTTTATAGCAACTATGGTGATGACTGGGGGATGGTTTACTAAGTTTACTAGATTTCACTACCAGACCGTGGGTGTCTTAACCAAACAGCCGCGAAAAAAAACACCGATGGATGGTATGGACCATCCCAAGAGATTGCTGGTCAGTGGCTAGTCTCATCCATCTTAAGCCTAACAAATCTAAAAAAGGGTCATTTCCACAAGGGCACATATGCTTCCAAGACCATTTCTTGGGCTTCAGTCAAAAATATCCCGTTCCTCCAGGCAAAAGTTCACATAAACTTTAGGTATGGTGAATGCAACGTCTGTGACTGTCTTCAAGTAGTTGTTCATCCTGCTGAATTTGACGCTTCTCATTCTAACAATGTGATGCACATCAAACCATGTGTAATATTAGACTCTCCCACCAAAAAAATGCAAAACCACTTTTTCACACTGAGCATTTAGTTGCCTCATCTAAAACTGAAGAGAATGGTCTATGTTGGGATGTTCATTAACGAAAGCATGCTGAAGCGTGATTGTTCCTATAGGATCATTTTGGGCGCGAATCAAAATAACACAGCAAGCGGAAAAATGCAACAATTGATGGAGAGACTCAACAACTTTGTTGGTTGAATCATGCTTTTAGCTGAGTGAACTCCTATTTTGAATGGTTAATCCAACCAGTTTGTTTACCAGATTGGAGATGGCCAGAAATCCCTTCTGAATTACTGAATTTTTGATTGGCAAATGCCGATCAACATTCCGTTTCGGTTGGTGCAACATTCCCATTCGAGTTCGAATCCATCGCTGGTTGCATCCTCATTTTGTCCCGGGTCTGCGCCGCCACTTCCAGCCCAGGGCTCGCACCATAATGGGCAAATGTCGTTGAAGGAACAGCAGGTCAGGACAAGCCTCACCAGGTGTGTCACTGACTTGAGAAAAAAATAAAGGACCGGATAACCCCACATGTTACCAACTTCTTTAGACTTAGACTGACCATAGAAGAGCAAGAAGGGAAGAGGAAGTATAAGAGTGATGGAGCGGTGATGGTGGGTGAGTTTGTGTGTATGTATGTATGTTCATGTACAGTGAGTGAGTGAGAGTGTGAGTGAGTGATGCGAGTGTGGTGTGTGTGAGTGAGGGATGTGAGAGTGAGTGAATTGAGTGAAGTGAAGTGAAGTGAAGCGAAGCGAAGCGAAGCGAAGTGAAGTGAGTGAGTGGGTGAGCGAGGGAGCGAGGGAGCGAGGGAGCGAGGGAGCGAGGGAGCGAGGGAGCGAGGGAGCGAGGGAGCGAGGGAGCGAGTGAGTGAGTGAGTGAGTGAGTGAGTGAGTGAGTGAGTGAGTGAGTGAGTTGAGTGAGTGAGTGAGTGAGTGAGTGAGTGAGTGAGTGAGTGAGTGAGATGAGATGAGATGAGTGAGTGTGAGTGAGTGAGTGAGTGTGAGATGAGATGAGATGAGATGAGTGAGGAGGTGAGTGAGTGAGTGAGTGAGTGAGTGAGTGAGTGAGTGAGTGAGTGAGTGAGTGAGTGAGTGAGTGAGTGTGTGAGTGTGTGAGTGAGTGAGTGTCTGCGTTCTCTTTTCCGTTCCCGGCACAGACCGGAAACATCATAACTGCATGGCATAACTTAAAAGTGATTTGAATAGCCTACACCAAGTCAAGTCAATGTGGGGAGCAAAAACCCCACACGTCAATGTGAGGAACAAACTGTTGGTGTGCCTGACATATTCAACACCATACATGTTTAACACACATTCGAAACGGCCTCGCCTTTCCAGCCTTCCGACACACTATCAAAACGATGGTGTGCTCACCATACTTTCGCTGACCAAAGTAATGTTCTGCACTCTTTCGAGCGCAGCCGCACATTTTGTGAATTCTTTCTGCATGCCCTGTGGCTGGTAAACATCGCTGGCACATGATGATGATGATGATGATCATGATCATGATCATGATGATGATGATGATCATGATGATGATGATGATCATGATGATGATGATGATGATGGAAGTGAAGCGAACTGAGTGAGAGGGTGAGGGAGGGAGGGAGGGAGGGAGGGAGGGAGTGAGGTGAGTGAGTGAGTGATTGAGTGTGTGTGTGTGTGTGGGTGATTGAGTGTGTGTGTGTGTGTTTGTGTCGTTGGGAACCGGCTTCCAAGTCCGTTGAAAGCAAATTTCTAAAAAAAAACACTCATCATCAAAACTCCCGGAACTGGAGCTGCAGCCCAGAGGCAAGAGCCTGCCTTGGAGTAGTTGTTCACGGAGGTGCTGAGTCAGGCGACGAACCGACCTGCCCCCCGCCAAGGTGGGGGAACCATCCTAGCCGCTAGCCCCTGAGAATATTATAATAGGAACGGGCAATAGTTACATATATAATATATATGTTTGAACAGTGTAAGCAAATCGCTAAGGTTGTCAAATCGAAATATTCCATAGCTGTGAGACAATGATTCGACGATATGCACCGCATCACAATACGTGACCAAGTGTGTAATGTCATGGCGAGCCTAACTAAAACTTTTGTCAGTCCCGAGATTGTCCTGCAACAGCTTGACGCGATTACTGCTTGCAGCAGCTGCACCAAAGCGCGCACGAGGACAACCTGGTCGTCCGTCGCGTTTTGGACGGAGGTGGATACCCTCGCAGACAGATAGCCAGTCACACGTCTCGTGTGTGTACATGTTGAGTTTGTCTGCTGATAGGTGGGAACCACATGACACCACCGCCAGCCACTGTAACGCGTCCATCTGTTTCGCCTGGGCAGTGGCGAGGTGTTTCTCCTGGCTTCAAAACAGCAAGGTAGCTGTTGTTCTCCTTGCTCACCCTTTTCTTCACACATCTGTGATGACCTTGGTGATCGCCGTGATGTTCTTCTCCAGCAAATAGCTAGTTACTTGCTTCTTCAAAATGACCTCGTCAACCATCAATTTGAGGCCACTCGATCAATCCCAAAAAAGGTCAATGGGCCTTCTCAAAGGGGATCACTTTGAAGAAGCAACAGAAAATAGTTTTTGCTTTTCTTTTACTTAGAAAAGTCCGTCCGTCCAGAGAGAGGCCTATCTGCCCACAACAAGAGATCGGGGGGAACCGGGGTTACAGGCCGAAGGTTATCATAGATTCAATTGGGAGGAAGTGACAATAGATGTACCGTGGCTGATGGCAAGGCCATGGTACACCATCACTTCCTTTTAAAATCATAAGACCTGAGGAGGAGCCTGGACACGTATACCTTGTATCGTGTGTGCATGTGTCGAGGGGTAAGGTGGCGAAGTCCCGTTTCCATGCGAACCAGAAAGAAGGACAACGATGCGACGCGAAACCAACGTGTATCGATATGCAATGACGGGCGTGTGCTTTGGGGCCCCCGCACCAAGGTGGTTTGCCATCTCCCCAAAAAATATAAACGGGCGGACCTGGCAGGAGGCGGAGGTCGGTGGGCTGGGGCAAACTCAGTGCTACGATATCAAATATAATGGGACAAAGTCAGTACCACGATCTCATATAATGGGGTTGCCCTGATGCTCCCTTCCAGAATCTTGCTGGGATTAGAGTCCTGGGTCCTGACGGTACCTTGCACTGAGACTCTTATCCTAGGCTGTACCCATCTTTTGGTCATAAACTCTAATCGCATGACTGCAACAAGATGTGGCAGCAGCCTATCGCTCTCTTCCCCCCACCAGTGCCCGGGGCCCTGGCCTGACGAAAACGCAGATGCAAAGAAGCATCACAGACCTGCAAAACTTGCATGGTCGGTCCTGGGTCCTGACGGTACTAAGGTGTCAGGTTTTTACTTATATCTCCTTATAAGTACTAGTTACAAAAGTTATGTAAGTAAAAAAAAGTACTTAGCTCGGACTTAGGAAAACTTACAAAACCAGGGTTTTTCTTTAATTTTTCGTAGAAGCTAAGTATGTTGAAAAACGTGGTGACATATAGCAAAAAAACATACTTTATCTTAACATGACCTGCGATTTTCACCGGCGAAACTTTTCTATCATGTTCCAAGTGAGGTTATCATCTCTCATCGGTTATCATCGTTGATATTAGTTCAATGTTTAGTTCAAAAACCTCGCTGCATCGGTCCATGAGCCATGTCCCAAGTAACTTGGGAAGATCTTTCACTTCCGATTGAAAGGAAACTTGGATCCTATTGACAATTTTATCTATTTTGTAAACGTCCACAACAGTAGCATGTAGAGTTTGGCAACTTTTTCAAACCTTTTTCAAATGAGTGGCATTGTGAGGACAGAGCATGCCAGAGGCATACAACATGTCCTCTTTAAGACACGCTCATCAGCGCACATCTCCACAACAGTTTCCCAAACCTCTTTGTAGCTTTCATCACTCAGCCCCCAAATCTTCCTGAAGAAATGCAACGGTTGCCTGGGCTGCAAAAATCATTCGATTCGAGGTATAAAGTCAAGACTCAGCAATACTGAAAAGTGGGAAACAAAAAATGCCACGTTTCATATACAGTCACTCCTTGTAGTTTCCATCCATGTAAACGCAGCTAATTCATATTTAGCTTTCTGTGGTTTGTGAACTTACCACGGATGGACTTGCAAATCCGTAGCTTGGAGCGATTACTTGGCGGCATTGGAAGGGTTGTTCAAAAAAACATTGTCTTTACAGTTCACACCGGTTTTCACCGATTACTGCGGTCATTACCGTTTACATCGGCTATCACTGTTTACAACGGTCATCACCGTTTACATGTTATCACTGTATTTTACAGTTGGTTTCACGTCTATGTCTACACACATGGACTGCATGGGATCACAAGAAGACATTTTCTCCGGTTGTATGGTTGTGAGAAGTGCGCATGGTCTCTCATGTTCTGCAAGTTTTCGAGGATCCAACGAGAACCTTAAGGGTATGCCTGTGAAAAGAAACACAGTTCGGGCAGCGGACTTCACAAGGCAAGCCAATGCCTCTGATAAATTTTTAAGTAATGTCATGACCTTGCCTTCGTTTTCGAACATCGAAAAGATGCAGTTTGAGAAATTGCAGACCTTGGTGAGCAACATGAGCTGCAATGAAGAGCAGTCAGCAAAGGTTGCAGAAGTGGTGGGGAAATTGAAGCATTTCCAAAAAAAACATGTCGAAGCACTCTTGGAGCTTCTGGCCAAGCAATGCTTGGAGGTGATTCCAGACAAACTGGTCAAACCTATCAGAGGGCCTTCTGGCGAGGGCCAAGACTATGGAAGTCTTCATCGCTACCTCACCAAAAAAAGTGTGGAAGGAGCTGCAAGCACCAGACCTCTGCAGCAGATGCCATGCTTTGTGCAGCCTCGCTTCAGCCCTTGGTTTGCGGAGCCCGACTGAAAGAACTTTGGGGACGATGATCTGCCTCATGCATTGGAAAGAATGGAATGATGGAATGCCATCATCGATGGAGAAGTATCAAACGTTGCAGGCTGATAAGCCTTTGACCAGAGCGGTGCTGAAGGAGTACACATCTATGAAGCAGCTGAAAGATCCCATGGACCAGTTGCCGCCTGTTCCTGCGGACCTACCAGCCTCGCATGCAATGGTCTACACGGAAGAGATTCTGGTTGGCAAAGAGTGCTTTGAGTGGGGGTGCTATATACGATACAACTTAATTATACAGTTATATACATCCATACATGTTATGTTCATATTATGCTGTCTCCTTGGTTTCCAAAAGAGTGCCATATATGACTGCTATGGAATTATATATACATATGTAAAAAGTGGTGTGTCTTCTTGGTTTTCCAAAGTGTGGCCTGCCAAGGAAGCCATTGATTCCTTGTGCAAAGTTGGAGGAGACTGTGCGCACCTACCCTCTACGCAGATCAGCTGTTGGTGTGAACCCAAGATGTGGAAATGTTTCCAAAAATGCGTGCACACCTTGGTTTAGTGAGCAAGCTTCTGCAAAGCTTTTACCTCTCGAGGATTTGAAGAATGACTCCCAGGAATCCATGGAATCGAGTTTTTCTCTACCTGAGGAAACGTTGTCTGTGGAGGATTCTGTGGAGCTATCCGCGCTTGTGCCTGTCAGCATGCCTGAACCTGTGAGCATGCCTGTGCCTGTCAGCACGCCTGAAGCTGTGAGCATGCCTGTGCCTGTCAGCAAGCCTGTGCCTGTGAGCAAGCCTATGCCTGCGAGCAAGCCTGCCAGGAGTGTTGCTGATACCTTGAAGTCTTTGAAGGAAGCCTATATGAAGGACAACATCAAAAGGGATGCGGAAAAGAAGGAAGATCCTGAAGAGATTGCGGTGCAGAAGCAAGAGGAGCCAGAACCGGTTAAGATCAAGAAGAGGAAAAAAATGAGCCCACGGAGAGTGCACCTGAGAGGAAGAAAAAACAAAAGAAGGACACGGATGTCAAGGCTATCCTTGCTTCTGTTTCGTCTAAGAAAGTAGAGCCAGCACCCGCTGAGGAGAACCCAGCTGGTGTCAAGAAACAACAAAAGAAGCCAGCTGGAAACCGAGACAACAAGCCTGGAGACAACAAGGCTGGAGACAAGAAGACTGGTGTCAAGAAGGTGAAGGACGTCTGTCGGCAGAAGAAAAGAGAAAAACCTCCTCTCAAAATGGATAGGAAGAATGTGTGCAGCAGGGCATACCACAAGGAGCTCAAGGAAAAGTTGAAAACTATGAAAAAGGACGAAGCCAAACACTATGCCCGGTTGGCTCACCAGAAGGCCGCAGAAGAATGGATCCAGGAACATGGTCGCAAATGATTATTTTGCTTTCTGATATGGATCATTGCAAAATTGCAGTGCGTTACATAGCATCGATGTGTTTTAGACACAATCGAGAGCAAGCGACTTAGCAAAAAAGGTGGTGACTGGCAAGTTTCCCAACACGGTCTTCACCGTTCACGACATCCCTGGTGAAAGTGGGAACGCCGGTCATCACCGCGCATCATTTCAAGTCAACAGAAAACAAATATCAATGTGTATACATTTTTTCTTTCTGTTCTATTGCACGGTAATCACCGTTCATGAGCCTCATGGCATTCAAAAGGTATAAATGGCTGAAGCATCTGGCCCTGAACCTGTGTGGTTCCCTTTATAAAGCCCATGGCTGAAATGGTTGAGGAACAGCCAGACAACCAACAGGGTCTCTTTGGAGACTCCATGGACTTGACACAGAACACCATGCCACCTGAGTCCATTGCAGATACCGTGGAAATTCATGACACAGGGGTTGATGGCACGGAGAGGAAGACCACCGAGGAAGTGGAACAGAAGGAGGAAGTGGAACAGAAGGTCGAGAAGGACTTGAAGAACATTGTCCCGTTGAAGGTCAATCCCAATGCCTCTGTGGAGGAAATGGCGTTCCAGGACTTGCAATTCAAACGCTTGCAGGTCCACTACTGCAAGCATTGCAAGGAAGTGGTTGACACAGAGAACCCGGAAAAGCAGCGGGCAGTCAAGAAAAAGAAGCACGTTCAGATGGCATGCAGGCAATGTCACAACTTGGTCACCCAGATGTATAAGAACTGGGACATGAAGCAGCTCAGCTTGAAGAATATGTCTGAAGAAGAGACTACGCAGTTTTTCAAGGACGCAAAGACTTTCTGTGGTGGCTCTTTCGCCAAGGGCAAGGTCAGAGCATTGTTGGAGAAGAAGCTAATCCAATATGAGACCAACCAGGTGGAAACAAAGGTCAGAGGAAAATTTCTACCCTTATCGGTATATGAGAAAAAAGGCTACAATACAGAACACATCGAAGCAAAGGCAGAGCGCATGAAGAGCGACATGTTACTTGGATATAGTTTAGCAACAGATTGACAATCTTGTTTTTCCCGAGCAATATACAAACCAGCGAATATGTTCCTGCTTGTCCAAGGTTTGGTTACGTCTACCGAGTCCCTGTGCTTGAAGTGAACTATGCCCACATAGAACAAGAAGTTCGGGAGACTTTGTTGAGGGCAGAGCGGAAGATTGCGCCTGGAAAACGTGACTTGTCTGCAGGCAGCATGCATGATGGAACGGTTTTCACCGCCTATATATATATATAGCACCTTATTTAAGCGGTCATCACCGCTTATCATAGATATTCATAATATATATATATTAATTTATATCAGTTAGCGGTCATCACCGATCAAGTCTATGTACAGATATATATAAAAATATATTTATTTATTTATTTACTGTGATGTATATTTGGATGCAAAGCCCTCTCACAGTTCTTACCGTGACATATTTATCTCACAATCCAACCCTGGACACAGGCAAGAAGGGAGATCAGGAGAAAGATGAAGACGAATGTGAGCAGGACTACATGAGTATTAGCTCGGACGATGACAAACCCAAGGTCGTGTATGTGCAGGGTGGTCCCAAAGGGAAAGCAAAGGCAGCCCCGAAGAAAGCTGCAAAGCCTGATTTGACCGAGGAGGAGCTCAAGACACTGAAGGAGGAGAATGCCAAGGTCAACAAACTCTGCAAGAAGGTGCAGACCATGTTGGAGCCGGTGCTCAAGCAGTGCAACAAGCCTTCGAAGGCACAGGCAGCGCCCAAGAGCTTCCATGACCAGATCTGGGCTGCCAAGGAGATCGTTAAGGGTGCCAAGAAGATTCAGGAGAAGTACAAGGGCAGGACCTGGGAGGCTTTGACTTTCGATCACACGTTCGAAGTGGCGAAAGACTTGAAGGAATCATTGCTTAAGGGTTGCAAGTGCATTGACTCAGTGGAGAGCATGATGAATGGAGGATTCGATGAGGAGCTGATCAAGTCCATGGCAGAAAGTGCTTCTGAGAAGAGAAAGGAAATCCAGAAGCGTGCTGACAAGGCTGAGGACGTGAGCTGAAGTTTAAACAAGGAGGCCAGGAGTTTTACATGAAAACTCTTTTAATTTACTTCTGTTCCATTCAGATCTGGAGCCAGTGAATTCATAGAAGGGCCAAACTTTCCAGAACA
Organism: Cladocopium goreaui; assembly: GCA_947184155.2. Lineage (NCBI taxonomy): Eukaryota > Dinophyceae > Suessiales > Symbiodiniaceae > Cladocopium > Cladocopium goreaui. Next base: position 62,876 of record CAMXCT020003090.1, on the reverse strand, counting down.
AGTTAAGCATATAACATGTTTGATCTTCTGGTTTGGCTGCAGGGCTGAGTGTCGCACTTGGATCGATCTGCAATTTGCAATGCAGTATGCATTTGTCGAAGCTATGTTTGGCAATGAAAGCGAGAAAAAACAAAACTGATGCCGTTCACTTGACTCTGTGCGGTCATTACCGTGTCATGTTTGTGTCATGCATACATGAAACAGTTCCCACGCAAAGGCTGGTGTCTTTACAGGAGAACCTTCCACAGTTTTGAATTTGTGTGTCGTTGTAGTGTTTTGGAAGGCCCGAGTATCCCCCTGTTAGAAGTTCCACTGCTTCCTGACTCCTGGCACCATGGAAGCCCCACCATCTGGCTTTTGTGTCATGTCCGATGGGTCGCTGTTGTTGGGGGAGGAGATGGTCAACACCCGCATTGACCCAATGACTTTGATGCTGATGAGCATTTGCCAGCAGAAGCTTGCTGAGAAGGATCGTGAGGCCGAAGAAAGCAGCTCGGAGTCTGAGTCAGAGCAGGGCGAGACTGAAAACAAAGCTGCAGGGAGCTCCATGGAAAAGGAGAAAGGGCCAGAAGATGATGCAACAGAGAAGAAAAAAGGCAAGGACAAGAGCAAGACGGCAAAGCGCACGAAGAAGCAGAAGAAGAACTTCTACAAGAAGAAGTGAATGGCTGTGTTGCCATAGAGATTGTTGAAATCAATCTCAGTTTTTGCTGGGGAACCACCCTCCATTTTAAAGGCAAGAGACAGCTTGAGATCATGGATGGAAAAAAGAAGCGCTATGTAGGAAGCGGTCATCACCGCTGGCGGTCGTCACCGCAGGCGGTCATCACCGCTGGAGGTCTTTACCGCAGGCGGTCATCACCGCTGGCGGTTCTCACCGTTTTGGGGCTGGGGGGTCATGAGCGTATACCAGCGTATACCAGCGTATACCACGCGTATACCACGCGTATACCACGCGTATACCACGCGTATACCGCGCGTATACCACGCGTATACCGCGCGTATACCACGCGTATACCAGAAAAGCCTAGCGTATACCACGCGTATACCGCGCGTATACCACGCGTATACCAGCGCATACCAGCGTATACCAGCGTATACCAGCGTATACCGCGCGTATACCAGTGTATACCGTGCCTCTACCATTTATATATATATATTTTTGTAAATACCAAAGCCACTGTAATGATGTTGCACTTGTTTTGATTGGATCGTAGGTTGGGCCATGTAGTGGCTATACACATGTTGGGCCTTTAGTGCATGATATGCTATTTAAGGGGGGTACCTACATGTATATAGTTCAATCTTTCATATACTCCTCAATGTCCATTTACCCCTGCGTGATGGGAAACAAATTGAACACCTGACCAGAAGTGAGAACCCAAAAAACAATACAAAATCATAAATAGATATCAAACCAGGATACAAATTGCATATTTCAACATTTTGACACAAGTGTCCTGCAATGTCCTCTGGAGCTACATGAAATACAGTAAGAATGCAAAGTGATGCCCACCTATCCCATCTTTGATTCAGTTTGTCCACGGTCATTACCGTCTCACTGAATGTGTATGTTTGCACTCCATATATATGTCTTTACCTGCCGGATCCATATAGGAATCAAACTGGCTGCTCCTCTCAATGCTGTGCACACCTTGCCACATATGCAGAAATTAGAAATTGCTCACCACTGACTTTTAAAAAACAAACGCTGTCTTTCAATCAATATACGCAATTTCCCATATATATTCCCTATTTTCAAGAAGACCTGCACCCTGTGAGCCTGCCATGGAATACTACGCAGCATGGGACCTGGCGCTGGCTCAGCAGGAGTCGGCATCAGCTTTTGCAGAGAGCGAGCAGCCCGATGATGAGGATCGCCAAACCTTGACAGATGAAAACCTCCGTCTTTTTCTATGCGAGAAGCTGGGGAAACAAAAAAAGCCTTTGCCCCAGCCAGTCAAAAAGAAACAGCCACCAAGTGAGAAGACCATCCTGGATGAAATGGAGACCCCAACAGAAGATGAAATGGAGAAGGGTCTGCAAGAAGCTGGTCCAGAGACGAGCTTGCAAGATGAGGGTGGAAGCCCTTACGCGGATGTGCAGCCTCATGGCAATGAAGAGTCCGAGGAAAGCCCCCCCTGGAAAAAAACAAGGGTCATGTTTGTGCGACCAACTCCAAAGTTCACAGCAAGACCAGTCAAACAGGAGGAAGACAACACAGACCAATATGAAATCAAGGAGGAGCCGGACTACGAACCTGAAGTCAAGGAGGAGCTGGACTACGACACCCTGGACCAGAGGCTCCAGGACGCTGTGAGACATCACCAGTATGAACAACAAAAGCAGCAAGCCTGGGCTGAGCAACAGGCCATGGCACAGCAAGCAATGGCACGACAGCATGAAGCACTCATGGCCCAGCAGATGATGCAACAGCATCAGGCCCTGCAGCATCAGCAACAGATGCAACAGCATCAGCAGATGCAACAGCATCAGCAGATGCAGCCCCAGATGCATCAGCCCTTGCAGCATCAGCAACAGATGCAACAGCATCAGCAGATGCAGCCCCAGATGCATCAGCCCTTGCAGCATCAGCAACAGATGCAACAGCATCAGCAGATGCAGCCCCAGATGCATCAGCCCCTGCAGCATCAGCAACAGATGCAGCAGCATCAGCAGATGCAGCCTCTCCAGATGCCTCAGCCACAGATGCAACAGCATCAGCCCCTGCTCCATCAGCAACAGATGCAACAGCATCAGCCCCAGATGATGCAACAGTATCCCCAGCAGATGCAGCATCAGGTGATGCCTCCTACCCAGATGCAACAGCATCAGCACCAGATGCAGCAGCACCACCCTCAAACGCAACAGCATTGGCAGGAGACATGGGATGACCGTGACGACTGGGTGCAGTCAGTGCACCCAAATGGAAAGGAGGTGCCATATTGGTGGCCACATGGGGATGAGGCATGGTTCAGCCTTTCCAAGAGGGATCGGTGGAAATTCATCCATGGTAAGGACAAGCAACCGTCTCACAAGTTTCGATAGAAGAAGATGGAGGGGGAAAAAGACCTGAGTGATCTTCGCGGTAATTACCGTGGATCGATATGTTGAATTTTTGACCAGCGGTCATCACCGCTGAAATATATAGATATAACATTTGTTTATGTATAGTGAGTTGTAAAAATACACAAAGTATACATATAATATGTGTACATATATCTGTCTAAAGCGGTCATTACCGCTGATATACATACATAAAGCTGTAAAGAAACATCGGCAACATGAGTGTACAAGTATCTGTCTAATAGCGGTAATTGTCATTATATATATATGTATATAGCTGCAAAAAGACGACAACTATGTGTGGACACAGACCTGTCTGTTTATTTCCGGTCTTTACCGCGGATTTTTCTTTGAGAAGGTTTTGAAGGAATGTCACTGCCTTGACAGAAACAAACCAAGACTATCAGTGTGATCACTTAAAATCAAAGTTAATTTGGTTTCACGTGAAGTTTCCGCTCAACACGAATACGCCCACCCGAATAGAATTTTGCTGCTGGGCTACGTCGCCATGGTCATGACATCAACTTGAGCATATTTTCTTCAACCTATACGTCGCCATGAACGTGTACCCAAATGGAGATGAAGTTTGTGAGGCAGACAGTCCATACCAACAGACCATGCACATTGTCACTTTACGGTTTGATTGGGGACGCTTCACCGCCATGAATGCAAATATTTTTTTAGTCGTGGTCTGGAACACCCGATATCATTGCGGCTTCAATGACCTCATTGTTCAATATCTATCAGAGGCAGAGACACGCAACCTGGCGGTCGTTTCGTGGGCCTCGTTGAACCAGTACGAAGATCTTATCAGTGACATTCTGTTTGATATGTCTCCTTGACCTTTGGATGATGCACATACCAGTTTCTACGTGTATACCTCAGCTTGGAGCCATTGGCGATTGAAAATAAAGTACTGCATGAATTGGACACGGTTTTTACCGTTCATACCGGTTTTCACCGACTGCACTGGTAATCAGCATACTTTGTTTCACATATGCTGCCAAACCTGTTGAATGTCAATGACCAAGCAAATCATCAAATAGCAAAGGGTTGATCATCGTGCACTAAAGGCCCAACATGTGTATAGTCACTACATGGCCCAACCTACGATCGAATCAAAACAAGTGCAACATCATTACAGTGGCTTTGGTATTTACATATATATATAAATGGTATATGCACGGTATACACTGGTATACGCGCGGTATACCACCGTATACACTGGTATACCAATGTGCAGTAACGTAACATATGTATATCTTTATATAGAACAATAGCTATCTTCAGGAACAAATGTATATATATATACATATTGACTATTGACACATATGTGCATACTAAGAATACCGCTAATCCACGGACGGTTATATCACTGCTGGGATGAAATGAAGCCATGGCTAGCTCGTCATCCAAGGCCAGCAAGCGAAAACGTGCGGAAAACGAGAATGATTTCTTTTCGTGCATGGGATTGGGTGTCCCTGACTCTAATGTGCGCACCATCATGAGCAAACTCAAAAAGGACACCAGTTGGGAGAATAGCTACTGGAGAAGTGAAAAAATTAGATTCAAAAACTCGCTGGACAACATTATGGAAGAAGTGGTGGAGGGAAAGGACGGCGCTCAAGTGACAATATATGTAAACAATTTGCAAAAGTATATGGATAGCCTGGTTCACCAAGCACCAGCTTACAGTTCCTTTTTGCAACGAATCTTGAGCGAGGAGCAAAGGAAAACACCTGATGGTGTCCATGCTATTTTGTACGTGGACGAATGTGTACCAGGTAATATATTACAACCTGATAATCAGCGCAAGAGCTACTGTATGTATTTTTGCTTCAGGTGCCTGGCAGACTTCAGATCTATACTTCATTGGTGGCCAGTGGCATTGCTGAGACACTCGCAAATTGATCTTTTGCAGGATGGGCTCCCAGAATTCTTCACAAGAGCTGTGCGGCTATTGGTCCCTATTTTGTCAGGTCTTCTTTTGGAGAACGAGACGCTGATTGTCACAAAGAAAATTTTCTTGATAGCAGATGAAGCAGCTCTCAAGGCAGTAGCAGGATCAAAAGGCGCATCTGGCCTTCGCCCTTGTTTGCATTGTGATGCATTCTCTAAAGATCGAAGCAACATGGCAAGTAGTTTGGGGACTGCATCAATTGCGTGTTCAACATTTGGACGGTTTCGAGTTCTGCCTGATTCCGAAATTTTGGACGTGCTGCAGCACTTACAACAGGTGCGAGATACACAAACAAAAAGTGCGCTGGAGGAAGCTCAAAAACTGCTAGGCTGGGTTTTGAACGAATCAGTCTGCTTTCTGCAACCAGATATCTCTGCTTATTTACAGCCTACTGCATTTCAGTACGATGCGATGCATTGCTACTGGTCAAATGGCCAGGTCAATTGCGAAGTTGGCCTGTTTTTTCACAGGCAGTTCGGCTTGCCAACCTCGACAATAGACAACTGACACATTTTTTTGAAAGAACATGGGGAAGAACTCAGATTCGCTTTGAGAAGAGTTGCAGTCTTCAAAGCTTGTTCCACCACAAGCTACTGAGAAAAGATTCCGATTATAAAGGAGATGCAGTACAAACCTTGGAAATTCTTCCTTTGCTGGCCTTCTTCGCTAGTCAGGAGCTGCAGTATTGCCAAGAACTGGCTCCAAACATCCAGTCATTGGTAGCTCTGTGGCATGTTACAACGCATATCTTAAATGCCAAACAAAACATTGATGCCATCCATGGACTTCAAAGACTGCAGGAAATTCATTTGGAATACTTTGTGCAGGCTTACTCAGAAGAAAAGGTCAGGCCAAAGCATCACTTTGCAGGGCACATTGAGCAGCAAGCATTGGAGACGGGTGTTCTTCTTGATTGCTTCCCAGGGGAACGAAAGAACAAAACGTTCAAAAACGTGCTGTCCCCCAATATCAGTCGCTTGCAAGGATTTGAAAAAGCCGTATTACTCAGGTGGCTAGAATACGACTTGCAAAGTTTGGAAACCTTCACTGACAATGTTCTCCTACTAGCACAATTTGAGTCCATTGGAAATGTTCGAGTTGGAAAGGGTCTCCGCTGCTATTGGGGTGAAATCAAAGCAGGGCACATCCTACTTCTCAATGAAACGACAGCAGTGGAAGTGCTTGGGTGCACGCAAGAGAATCTAGTCTAAGTTGTGCGTGTGTGTATGTAACAACGTTTTTACTTTGAAAGTCCCGCAATTGACTGCATAGTTTGGGATATATGCCGTTTGTTTGGGTTATATATATACTTCGTTTTGCAAGAGATGTTCCTTTCTTAGAACCATACAGCTCGTCAGGACTGAAACCTTTGTCTTTGGCATGAAACTACGCTGCGTATCCAAAGAGAAGCATCTTTTGTGGAGCCAATGGGCAAGAACTTCGGAAGAAACCATGGTGCCGCTGACCCGAACCAGAACCAGTTTGAGAACCTCCTTCTGCACAGACAAGAAGGATCCTATTGTGATTCTACGCTAAAAAAAATGCAACCCTGCTTTGGCGCGGTCATAACCGCAGACGGCTGAATCCTACGTTTCTCTGTTTGGTGAAAAGCTCTGTGTCTTTTTGAAGAGTTGATATCCCGGCATGGATACCATGAAAAGGAACATGATATGGAGATTCCGTCTTTGATTCAGTATATATATATAATACTATATTATATATTATATATGTGGGACCCCTGTTGATGAAGACATTTCCCAGCAGATTTAAAAATGTAGAAGTTCATTCCTATAGCGGTCATATAACCGCATCTCGGTGATCACCGAAACCACTGTGCAAACCTCATTGTTACCAGGGTGGTGCTAAAAAGTCGGATGCATGTGCGCACGCACGCGTGAGCGTTTATAAACGCAAATCAAACTTTGTTTTTTTCGTAGAAATGGCTGCTTTCTTGTTGAACAAAAGGATTGAAAACGGGGAATGCCATTTTTAGCCATTTATGACAACAAAAAACAACAAAATGAAATGCGCAAAAAAAAGCACCCAAAGAAACTTACAAAAGTTACGCTCTAAGTTTTACATCTTTTTATCTACTACTTATAACTAGATACAAGTAAAAACCTGACACCTTAGTACCTTGCACTGAGACTCTTATCCTAGGCTGTATCCATCTTTTGGTTACAAACTGTAATCGCATGACTGCAACAAGATGTGGCAGCAGCCTATCGCTCTCTTCCCCCCACCAGTGCCCGGGGCCCTGGCCTGACGAAAACGCAGATGCAAAGAAGCATCACACACCTGCAAAACTTTCATGGTCGGTTGGTGGAGCGCATGGAAAGTGAGTCACGGTGAGTGAGAGTGATGGAGAGTGAGCCAAACCAGATTGATATCAGTGAGGAAGAGTGAGCCAAACCAGATTGTTGTCTACAATCTCGACAGAAAAAATCGCACTGAGATCCCAGCTCGTGAAAACACTGGAACGGTCCAGCTCAGTGATCCATCGGAGCCTGTCCGCTCGAGTCCAGGGTCGTGGCCTCATGACAGCGGAGATGCATATAAGAGCATCACAGACTTGCGTAATTTTCAATCATGGCGACGCAGCATGCAACCAGAAGCCATGCTAGACTTGCAAACAATCAGACATGTCGAAATGCCTTGCTTTTTTTTCTGCGAAGTCGGCATGTTGCGTGAAGTTGCACAAAACTGCAGAAAATGTAGGAGCCAAATCCGAGAAATGTCTTTGTGAGCAGCTACGTTGTCCCAAGCACGCGTAGCGAGGCAAATCAACAAGACGCTTCAAGTTCCGTTTCCGACTGAGTGCTAAAACATGGCAGGGTGACGAATGGCGTA
>CAMXCT020003090.1:22500-50000 GCA_947184155.2 Cladocopium goreaui | reverse complement strand
TAGGATCCCAAAAAGATTTTATCATTGAATTGAATATAGCAATTGTATGCAATTGTTGGGTTACATGTTAAACTCATTGGCAAAGCATCCTATTTCGGGACGTGCGCGCACAAACACACATACACACACATACGCGCCCTTGGACTTTGGCTGGTGGTCTGAACCCCTGTGAAACAAATTATGGCAGTCTGCATTAACAAACACAGATTTGAAAACATCAAACCAGTCTCCGCCCAATGTTTTTTCACATCCCCATTATTGTTTATATTCATATACCCCATATCGATATAAACTGGGAATCACATCAATTTGAAGCCACATCTCTCAATCGGATGCCTTTCCTACAACCTCCTGTTGGTGAATCATAATATGCAGTACAGACCCACGTATGGCCACAATAAGAGGAACACAAAAACAACCAAACTACATCAAACTAACTACCCATCCAAACTTGATCGAGAACAAGAAAAACAAAGACCACATGCTGGGCAGAATCACGGCGCAAGGCGGTATCTGCATCTTTGAAGGAATTGCTCCTGCGAGCTGTGTTGAATGCGTTGCTGAGAGCTCAAAATTGCTGGCCTTTTTTGGAAGAAAAACATGAAACAAAATGTTTTTGGAACCATTCAAATACTCCCAGGGTTACTAACAATCATCTAAAGTGAGGTCATTGTGACGTCGCTATGTTTTGCCCAAACATGGGTATCACCATGTTTCTGTTAAGATGGTCATTGGAATGCCTGGTTGAGAACGGGATTCCCCTACTAGAAGTTACTCGCAGTGGATTGTGATATTGGGATGTTTTGGGATGCCTTCACAACAAGAAAAAGGAAAATCCAGGGGTTCCAAAACTTTACCGGAAGATATCCTCCATGTTTGGTCACCACTCGGATCCTGGTGATGCCTTTCGTCTTGGGTGCATCCGGAAGCCAGCCCTCAGCACGTTGAGACCGCAAGGCGAATTTCTCGGAGACCCTGCGTTACAAAGTGGATACATAGATATTATTGATGGATAGATATGCATTGAATGAACCATAGATATGAAGAGATAAATAGGTATAGGATTACATCATAGGTAGATAGTTGGACAGGTAGATAGACAGGTAATTAGAGATGTAAAAATAGAAAGGTGATTGATATTATAGTTATTAGGTATACGCATCTGCAGTGCAACTATATGAACAGTATCTACACCCACTATAAGGTGGATAAGATGGACAGTTCAATGGACTTACATGAGCTTACCATCCCTAGAGGAACGCAGTCTTCCACCGGTTCATGGCAGGCTCGAGCTGTCAACTTGTGATGGACCGCCGCCCACCATTTTTAAAGCTATAGCCTATAACTATAACCGATGAGGTAAAACTGCAGAGGTATCGTAGCCCCATTTGTTTCCCTAAACCTATGAACACCCACAGGGAACCAACCAATTTTTGGGGGAGTTCAGGCCACAGCTGGCAGAACGACCCGCGCCTCATGTGCCAATCCTTTTCGGACCTCCACCTACCCCGGCGTCTGCCAAATGAAGGGCCAAGATACAGCAATCTCGTTTCCCGGAAAATGTGGATCATCGATGAGCCAGCATAGTATAGTTGTTTTTAGTGTAAAGCCCGCATACAATAGTAGTACATTGGTGCGTTTGTCCATTGACTCGCGCCTGCACGTCCGTGAAGCCTCCCACGTCCCGGAGTCGAGCAGCATCAGAGAGACTGGGCCCCCGCGCGAGGCGAATCAACATGCAAAGAAAAACACTAAGAGCCTCTAGGTACTTCGAAAAGTGTGGGAATACACCATTGGGAACTTTGCCAATTTTAATCTGTACTTGGTGGATCTAAGATGATCTAAGTACTTGGAGGGGTGATGGCGTAAAAAGTAAGAAGTGGCTGATGCCTATCTAAACAGAAAACGTGAGAAAATTGGAACTTATTGGGTGCTCCAACTTTTCCATCTATTTTGAGGTTGCTATAATTGTAACCACTACATTATAATTTTGGAATTCACAAAATTACCGACATGTTGGACAACAGTAAACCCTGACGTAAACTTTGGCGTAAACATAATTCAAACATCCTGGGGAAAAAACAGTATTCTACCCTTGGAAGACCATAGAACAAAATTTGGAAAAGGAAGAAACTTTGATGTCGCTTGAAGAGGCGCCAAAATCAAAAACACCATTTTGTTGAATTGAAAAGGTATTTTATATATATATTTATATAATAGCACACACACACATATATATAATATTTAAACAACATTTAAACAACATATACAAATGCAGTTCAGGGAGAAATCTCTGCTTATCCATTGCCTCTTTGGATTTTTGGAAGCTATGAAATCTCTCACAAAGGCCCACCAAAGCGACAAAAGCGGCAGCTGCTTGTGCTTTTCAATTCTGTTGCATGTTTTCTGCCACCAGTTGTCATAGCATGAAGCAATGTCACAAGGATCTCAGTTGACACTGCAATGTTGTAAGCAGGATGACAGTTGCCATTTAATTTCCTGGTTTCCAAAAGACATTCATCTCGTACAGAATCCATCCCATTTCACGTATCTTGCAAAAATACGATAGGTTCACTGCATTCGTGTACACTTTGCACTGCGTGCCACGACTAACACGTGGGTGAATTCAAGTACTAATTGCCAATCTTGCAATGGATCCGTTCGAAAAGGTACATCAATATATCTGGACATATCTAATCGCATTTAATAAAACCTGCTAAATAGCTGGCACCGCCACATGCTCAAGAAAAATCAAGAAAATACATGAAAATACTGCAGTGCACGGCCATGGCAATCGCCCATGAGCGGATCTCGAAGGTTTCCTCCATCATAGCGACTTGTTTTGGATACTGAATATATGGGCAGCACCTGATCCTTTCGGTGGCACACGGGGATCACTTTGTAACCCCGCCAGCTGCGCAGGAGTATGAGATTCCTTTGCAATTGAATCCCTTCTATTTGGAAGAAATTTTCAGGCACTTCTTGTGGTTTTACCGTTTTAACGCCCTGGTAAATTGGCAGTTTGCCATGGAACATGACCCATGTAGTGGGATCATTCATGCATATAATTGCAATACTCGATTGTAAACTTAGAGTCATTTCCCATGCAAAAAAGCAAAAACATAAAATAAACATCCATAAACATGGTTAAGGCGCCTGTAGGGCGACCACGCTTTCTGCGTTATTTATATGTGACTTTGATCCCGTTTTCGATTCACATCCCATTATTTACAGTGTTTTGGTACATGCCATCTTCAAATGCTTCGTGTGGAAGCGTCAAAAGTGCTGTAGGCGCGCCTCATTTTTTCAAAATTTTGTATTTGGCTTTAGCGAAAACGTCATTTCTGACTAAACATGTGTTTCGAAAACTTCATCTCATGCCCATACGTGTTTTGCTAAGCTCAGTTTTTTCACTTCTTGCTTGTCTTCTACTGGTTATTCAGTAACCCAAGGCGCCATTCACTTTGGACATCAAAGCTCCTAAACCTTCTAAAACATCGGATCCTTCACTCGAGATCCTGTGTCTCCAGTACCACATCCATACATAGCGCTGCAAGCGCAAGCGCATGGCATCCAGGGACAGCTGTCGAGTACTCAAAGTGCGAGGCAAAGCTCTTTTGAGTGAACCCCAAATTCTGTCTAACACCTGAGTTCCTCCCAAACGATTTCCCTGAACGTTAACATGCCCCCCCCACCCCATGTATGCAACGTAGCAAAGACACCGTATGCACTTCACCTGAACGTTAACATGCCCCCCCACCCCATGTATGCAACGTAGCATCGACACCGTATGCACTTCACATGAACGTTAACGTGCCCCCCCCACCCCATGTATGCAACGTAGCATCGACACCGTATGCACTTCACCTGAACGTTAACATGCCCCCACCCCACCCCATGTATGCAACGTAGCATCATGCCCATGTATGAAAGTGACAACAGTGCGGTCGCTCAAGGGGCGCCGTCACCATAAAGATCCATGAAATATACCAGTAGCTCCCCATAAGGCGGTGGCGGAAGTTTCAACGATAAGAAACTATAGGAAAGTGAATTGTTTTGATGCATGTAAGGCAGAGCGAATTCACTGATGAACCGAAAGGTGGTTAGATCTATATTTTTTGGAGTGGTTGCAGTGGTCACCTCACATACAACTACTGGATGTAATTTGGTGTAGTGTGGTTGTAGTTGTGGTTGCAATGTTTTCTAGTTGCAATGCAGCGTAGTATAATAAGAGTAGCGTAGTGCAGTGTTGTGTCGTGTAGGTGTAGCGCAGTGTAGTGTAGCTGTAGTGTAGTTGTAGCTGTAGCGGTAGCTGTAGCGGTAGCTGTAGGTGTTGTAGTACTAGTGTAGTAGCAGTAGTAGTAGTAGTAGTAGTCGTCGTCGTAGTAGTAGTAGTACTAGTAGTAGTAGTAGTAGTAGTAGTACTAGTACTAGTACTAGTACTAGTAGTAGTAGTAGGAGGAGGAGGAGTGTAGCAGCCGTGGCAGTAGTAGCAGTAGTAGTAGTAGTAGTAGCAGTAGTAGTAGCAGTAGCAGTAGTAGTAGCAGCACTCCCAATGACCTAATGCAGGTTGTTGTATGAATCTTTGGCCTCATAGCGCCATTGTCAGAACCACTAGTACATGTTGTTGTTGTTGTTGTTGATGTTGTTGTTGTTGTTGTTCTTGTCGCACTTGTAGTTGCAGTTGTAGTTTTAATTGTGGTTGTAGTTGCAGTTGCAGTTCACAGCTCCAAAACGACGAAATTCTGCCAGACTTCTTCTTTTGTTACATTGACAAGTTCAAAAATGAAGCAATTCTGCGAGACATCCTTCAAAAATAGAAAGTTGAGTTTGCAGCTGACGGCCTCGTGCCAATTTGTCTAAAGTACTGCGCCTAGCAGGACAAAGTGACGCCAGGTCATACGAAATGCTGCACGTGCCACGCAAAATCATCTAGCAAAACTTAAGATAGGATGCTTCAAAATGGAACCCCTCTGAGGAAATCAGCGTCGAAATGTGCTTCGCGCCGCAACAGCGTGCAATCTCCCCAGATGGCTCCGCACCTGCCGCTTTAGCAAGCCTACTTTTCGACCCTCCGGAGCCACAAAACATTGACAAAACACAGTGCTTCACGACTTTTCTACTTTTTCGCACGCATTGATCTGCTTTCTTGTGACACTTTCTCTTTCCTGACTTCTTCTTCTGACTCTTTCTCTTTTCTGCCTCTGCCCACCTCTGCTGCTTCATCTGTCAATATTGTCAGAAGTTTGACCTCTAAACCCCCTTCGATAACATCTTAAACAACTTTTTGGGTATTACCTGTAGGCAGGAATCGTCACAAGCTCCAGAATCTAGACACCTCGCATCTCTCAGTTCATCGCCTGGCGGCGGCTCAATTCCCGGCCAACTTCAAGGGTCAGCTGGCTGGTGATTTTGATGAGATGCCATGGTTGGCCATGACTATCTATAGTGATTATGTGTTTTATAGTGATGATATGTGATTATATTTGATTATAGATGGCTGTAAAATAAATGAAACACTCCTGTTTATATACTCTATCGCTGGTCACTAGGCCAAAAACACATGATATCATATAGTGATTTGTAGAGTTTTGCGCATTTCGGTGCATGATGATCTTCAGTCATGATTAAAAATCATGGGGCAGCACTAAATTTCATCATGATCTGCAAATCCAACTGAGTCGAGTTTCTGCAATTGAGATCATCCAAGGGTTACTCACATCCCCGTGACAACAACAAACAAAAAACTGCCGGTTACAGATGCAATTTGACAGTTGACATGACTTCCCTTAGATATGCAGTTGAATAGATATCTATTTGTATATAATCAAGACTATATGATACACTCCCACATTGAAAGTTGTAAAAATATTGAGGTGACATCACTCAGTCTTCCTCCTTGTTGCAATCATATCGCTATAAAAGGCTGGGTCATTCCTGAGAGACTTGGATTGAACATGCAATTTAATAAAATATCAAATTATTTCGTGTATATATTACTGTAGTCAATCAGACAAGCCTTCCTATCATCTCAAAACTGTTCATTTTTCCTGGTAATTCGGTTCGTCTAAAAATTCGAGTACCCCCGGGGCCCCGAGTCAGCACCCAAAACCCATGCCTTTAGCACTCCAGGGGGGTCAACCAGATGCTTCAGGCACTGTTCCGACTGGTCCTGGCGCAGCCCAGCCCAAAATCGCTGGTATTTATGGACATTCAACAATGTGATAAAATATGGTAAATATATATGTGTGTGTGTATATATATATATGCAAGATCTCCTTGACAGGGTCTCTGTAGAAGCTGCTGTGCAAGATCCCTTCGGAAGGCTATCTGTACAAGGTGTCTATAAGAGATCTCCACACAAGAAGAGATCTCAGAATAAGATCTCTGTTCAAACTCACTGTGCAAGCTCTCTATACGAGATCTCCTGGCTAAGAGACCTCTTGGCAAAATCTCGGTACACGATCTCTACTGGAGCTCTCTTGCCAAAACGGTTCACATATAGAAACGTGATCAGGATGGCTCATGTTTGGTCATGAGTGGCCCACATCTCTCCTTAAAGCTGCCTTCTGCATTTCGACCCTGGATCCCACCAAGAAGTCTCTATATATCATGGATTGCAAAAGAAGGGACATTTCTTGCCTCTTCCGTGATGTATCTGATGATTTCCAATCCTAATGGGAATGCACTGATCCCAGCAGCGATCGAATGCAATCGAAAGGGCCAAGCTCCGCACATGTTTTCACCGCGCTTTGACGCCCCATGAGGACGAAGCGACGCAACTGCAAAGGTCCCTTTGGAAGGGGTACATAGCGGATTTCGGTCAAACTTCATGCAGATTTCGCCTTAAATGACCAACAACATATGTGCCATGGTCAACACGTGGGATGAATGTGATATGGTCATCCACCCCCTGGGAATCCAAACATCATCATGGTTATTGAGGGATTGTGGGGTCAAGCTTTATGACCCCGTGTAGAACAGAGAAAGTGGATTTTAGCAAAAAATTAAAAAAAAAACAAAAACAGAAACAACAACAGAATCACCAAAAAAACAAATCGACAGGAAGAAACAGAAAAAAACAAGAGAAAAACAAAAAAAACAACAACAACAAAAAAAAACTGCGGAAAATGCAGGTTTTGTTTTTTTTTGATTTTTTTGTTGTTTTTTTTTGTTTTTTTCTTGTTTTTTTCTTGTTTTTTCCTTGGTTTTGGTTTTCTAGTTTGTTTTTTTTGTTTGCTCTGGTTTTGTTTTTTTCCCCACCTGCCAGGTGAGGGTTGTTAGATTTTATGTCAGTTGCCTCCTCCTGCCTCGTCCTCCTCCTCCTCCTCCTCTCCTCCTCGTCCTCCTCGTCCTCCTTGTCATCCTTGTCGTCCTTGTCGTCCTCGTCGTCCTCGTCGTCCTCGTCGTCCTCGTCCAACTGCGACCCGCGATCCACAGTGTTCTCTGCCGGACCTCAACCACGACCATCCACGCCCAGTGTTCCCTGCCGGACCTCAACCACGACCATCCTGCCGCCCAATGTTCCCTGCCGGACCTCAACCACGACCATCCACGCCCAGTGTTCCCTGCCGGACCTCAACCACGACCATCCACGCCCAGTGTTCCCTGCCGGACCTCAACCGCGAGTATCCACGCCAAGTGTTCCCTGCCGGACCTCATGTAGGAAGATATGGAACAAAGAATGTGCAGAAGAAAGTTAGAAAGAATGTGCACCGCTGGACCTCAACGGCCAGATAGAATGCCAGAAGATATGCCAGGCGGAATGTCAGATAGAATGCCAGAAGATATGCCAGATAAAATGCCATGAGATATGCCAGATAGAATGCCTGAAGGTATGCCAGAAGATATGCCAGATGGTATGCCAGATAAAGTGCCAGAATGTTTGCCAGATAGAATGCCAGAACATTTGCCAGATAGAATGCCAGATAGGATGTCAGAAGATATGCCAGATAGAATGCCAGATAGAATGCCAGAAGATATGCCAGAACATATGCCAGAAAATGTGCCAGATAGAATGCCAGAAGGTATGCCAGATAAAATATCAGATAGAATGCCAGAAGGTATGCCAGAATGTTTGCCAAATAGAATGCCAGAAGATTTGCCAGATAGGATGGCAGAAGATATGCCAGAACATATGCCAGAAGATATGCCAGGTAGAATGCCAGAAGGTATGCCAGATCGAATGCCAGAAGATATGTCAGATAGAATGCCAGAAGATTTGCCAGTAACACATCGATAAATGTCATGGTGGGGATCACACGAAGTAAAGTAATTTTTGTTTTTTTTATTTTTTTGTCAAACCCTATATTCTCTGTGTTGTTGGACTCATAAGTCAAGCTATCAACCAAACCATCAACCTCCAGTGGCACTGGGTGGCACCTGGTATCACTTGATTTGGCCCAAGCAGCGAAGTCGGGGGATATCTATTCCGAACAAACCCAAATCGATTATTGATTGGTTAAAACATGTTAAATCCTCATGGTTGATGATGATTTAGAACATGTTACAATAAATCCCAATTGTTCACCATGTTTAAATATTGGTTATCTTCAGCGTTTTCTGGGTGATCCCCCACAAGCCATCAGTCTTGAAAAGGACGGGAAAGATGAGACAAGTGGCAGTTGATGCTGCCTACTAACCCCCTGTGGCCTGCCACGGAGACTAGCATATGCATCAATCTACGGTCAGCATTTTATTTTGTTCATATGTTTCTCATCAGGAACATTTACATCGTATAATACAATGACTCTTACTTCTTACTAACATGTTCAATGAACATATAATTAACATGTTGGTGTGTATGTATATAATGTTCATTGAACATATAATGAAAATATAAATATGAAATTGTTGTTTGTATAAATATATATATATATGTATATAATATATATATATGTATGTATGTATGTATGAATGTATGAATGTGTGTGTGTGTGTGTGTGCTCATGGCCGTGGCTCGTGTATTCATGTGTCATGTCCTTTCAACGAACAAACAGGGATGGGTCTGAATCTCTCGCATCTGATGAAGTCAAATGACCTGCCGCCACGCACTCTTCGACAACGCGCTGTACATTTAAAAGCACACAATGTGGTGCCCCATAGTTAGCTAAGTTTGTTTATAGCTCCAACAGCTATGGTTTATGGTGTATATATATATACTTACTATGGTTTAAAAACCAACTTATAACTAGGGGCACCACCTTGCAACAGGCGTGTTACCACCACGATCTTGCCGTCCAATGGAGGCACCCTGCGAACGTGTCTAAATGCATACGGGCTAGAGCTTAAACTAACCTAGGTAACAAGCAAATTTAGATGAATTTCATTGTAACGTTGGGGTGCCCAATGTTGAATCCTAGCCTTGCCATTTCAGTTGGGGAATGGGTAGAATATAGATCCATGATGACCACTGACATGGTTTTCAATCCCCTTTGTATTTCCTGGGAGGGAAGCATATATAGTGGGATTGAACCGATAGAAATGGAACAAAATAACCTTGTCCCAAGCCAAATTTTGCGTTTCCTCTAATCTGCTTGGTGGTTTTTTTCCATCATTTCAGGAAGGCAAGTTGCACCTGTGTGAGTAAACCACCAACACACCAAATACGCCACCCAAGCGCTTTGAACAAAAAACCAAGCCAGATTTCTCAGTATCTTCAAGTGCCACGCAATGGACGACCCTTGACCCGCGGCATCGAACTGGCATCCGAAGACCCATCTGCTTCTCCAGAAGATGGATAATAAACTCCTGATGTCAGCCTTAGACCTGCAGATATGCTGATCATTGCTGATGGCCAGTTGTCATACCACACCCCTGGAAGCCTTAAGTTTATCAATGAATGGATTGGTTTGAAAAATCAAATATAGGCCGGTCCCGCCAATTTTCCCTTAAATTCATTCGGCTAATCAAAGGAAACCGCATCACAGTAAATAAGAATCGTTTCGCCAAAGGCACCCGATTGAAACTCTTTGATTCAATCAGCATCTGCTGGTTATCAGCCGGCTTCCATCAACTGCAAACAACATGGGGCTTGCAGCCCATTCGAACTGGTCAATGGGTCTGAACATGGGAGATTTATGCCAAGATTTGCCAACTTTCACAGGAACACTGATGATAAACCACTGGAACTGGCGATAAACAACATTTTCAGACCAGTTCTCAATCTTCAGCCCAACCCAAAGTCGAGTCTTGACGTGTCAAGGAACCCCTCTTAATGCACCTCTCATCTGGTCAAGGAGCTCCCAGCGTCAATTCTGCCCCGACGCAGTGGACAAACTGTCAGAATCCATATCAAGCAATCTGGGTGTGTCTTGAACATGTCCAACACTTGCAGGATGGGAATTTGTTCATAATTACCACCATATGCAACCTTGGCAATTTACATGCTGCAGGTTTCCCCAACTACTTCGTTCTTGAGGGGCAGGATGGGCAACGTTGAGTTTTTGGCTACACATCCTGGACACGCCTCAGTTTTTGTCGTTGCACAAGTGCGATTCATACGTACACGTCAAACCACGACATTAAAAATATATAAAACCCTGTGGATCAAATATTGGGTCTATTTGCTGACATTTGCGGTAAACCTTGTTTTTTGATGTCCGTAGGCATTATTTGATGTCCGTAGCCAAAATTTGGCAACATTTGCGGTAACCATAATTTTACCGTAAAATATACCACCAGTAAGGGGCCCCTACATTTTTTCTTAAACCTTGCGCCAGGCAGTTTCAAGGGCGTTATACAGAAAACAAACCTTACCCTGGTAGAAAACAAAAATAAATGCCATGTGATCCTGTTTGTTGGTCTGCTCCTTGATCAGTCGAGGTACTGGCAGGAGAAAGGTTCTAACAGCGGCGCAGTTCTCATAGACATGCGCCACGGAGCTGGTCGGAGAGTTTGCCCAAAATCAACGTCTGCCCCCAAAGATCCCATGCTTCGTGCACCTGAATTTGTCCCACGGTATCTGGTTTATCAAAAAAACATCCTCGTCATTTCACAGTCCATCATAAATTCGTTCCCATCGAACAAAATAACATTGCCAGCATGTATGGTGGGCGTTCAGACGGTTCCAAATTCATGGACATCCTCCGAACCGGCACCAGAACCTGGCGCCTGGTGGCCCGTTTCGCAAAGCTAGGCAATGATATTAAAAATGAATTATAATATACTCCCACAATGCCAACAAAACACACACACTTGCTCAGAAACATCTTTGCGAATTCTGATGTGGAATGCATCTTACGTGCAAAAACACTCCAATTAAACCTGACAGGAGCCATTGAATGATCAGAAGTGAGGAACCTCAGGTTGAAGCTTGGTTGGCACTTGACAGTGCAGTTAAACCGCAACAGAAAACACAGTATGACGTGTCCCCCAGCTGCGACTTGAATGCGCCCAGGAGCGTCACTGCAGGTACAGAAGTTCGCGTCCAAACTTCCATCCAGTTGATTTCCATAGCTTCGTTGGCGTGACTAGGAAATCAACCGTCACGCCCCCTGCACTTGAAAAGGAGATTGGATAAACGCCTGGTAAAATACTCAAAACTGGTTCATTGTAATGGCAAAGAACCTGATAAGAAAAAGCAATTCCGTTAATCAAGGTAGAAGTTTTAATCCCTTCAGATGTTCCATACAAACGCCCCGCTGCCGCGAGGCTTTTTAAGGCCCCGACGAATGAGATGAAGGTGACGATGAAGGAAAGATGAAAATGAGATGACGATGAAAATGAGATGACAATTACTTAACCGGAACACAAGAGGGGGAACGCAAAAAGGAGAAGGAAAAAGAGAGAACACCAACACCAACACACCTGGCACAAACGGGCAAACCCTGAAAGGGCAAGGAAAAAGAAAAAGCGGACGGACGACGGGCCAAAAAACCAACCAGAGGAGGGGGGGGCGGACAGAAGCGCCTGACACAACCTACAAGGCGAGAGCCAAAGCCTACCTAGGAACGCGAAGGACCCAAACCTGACCTAGAGAGGAAAGCGCGCATGAGATAGGGGACCAATGGGGAACTAGTTGATGAAATAAGATGCATCCACATTACGTGCATTTTTGGTGATAAGGCTCAAAGGCCCTCGGCTTTCATTTCACAACCCTGTAAACGGCTTACGTCGTCAACCCCTGAATTACGTGCACAATTGAACCTCACCAACGACCATAAAAAGAAAGAAAGACCACACCTAAAGCATGTCCTATTGCCTGATTTTTCATGAAAGAAAAGGTGAAGCCAGGCACAGCGGCACGTTGTTCAACCAAACGACATTCGACAGGGTGAAAACCGAAAAATTGCCAGCTGTTCACTTTACTTAAACGAATTACTAATTCAAAAGTGTAAATTCAGACAAAAGAAAGGGTGAAGCCAGGCACAGCGGCATGCTGTTCAACCAAACGACAGTCAACAGGGTGAAAACCGAAAAATGGCCAGCTGTTTCACGATACTTAGACGAATTACTAATTCAAAAGTGTCAATTCAGAGCTCGTTTCAACGTGTCAATTTTTAGCCCGGAAAGGCTTCCCCCGAGGGGTTCATGCCACCTTGACGAATCCAGCATGAATCACACACTTGCTCAGAAACATAATCTTTGCGAATTCTGATGTGGAATGCATCTTACGTGCAAAAACACTCCAATTAAACCTGACAGGAGCCATTGAATGGTCAGAAGTGAGAAACCTCAGGTTGAAGTTTGGTTGGCACTTGACAGTGCAGTTAAACAACAACAGAAAACACAGTATGACGTCCCCCAGCTGCGACTTGAATGCGCCCAGGAGCGACACTGCAGGTACAGAAGTTCGCGTCCAAACTTCCATCCAGTTGATTTCCATAGCTTCGTTGGCGTGACTAGGAAATCAACCGTCACGCCCCCTGCACTTGAAAAGGAGATTGGATAAACGCCTGGTAAAATACTCAAAACTGGTTCATTGTAATGGCAAAGAACCTGATAAGAAAAAGCAATTCCGTCAATCAAGGTAGAAGTTTTACATCTCTTCAGATGTTCCACGCACACACACACACAAAAAAAAAAAAACAAGCAAACTGGGTTTCGGTGGATATAGCATGAGAACATGGACTAACAGGCTACATTGATCTATGTGAAGGACCTCCCACCTGACCCCTTACTTGCCCCCATGAAATTGGGGACTGCGACTAGCAATAACCATGACAAGTAACCCCTTCCCCTTGTGTATAAACAAATATAAACAAAAGCTACAGAAGCCCTGGTTTAGTGGTAGCCATTGTAGGACCCTGCTTCAGAAATGGTAGGGGGAAGGCGTTATTAGGCAGGGGATGCGATTATTCCCTGGCGGCAACCTTATTGGCAAAGGATCTGAATGGACCTGATTGAAACATGAAGTTCTGAAGCGGGGCGATTTTGGGGAGGATGGTGCGACAAATATCCACCCATACATGCCAGCTGTCGTCCACTCATATCTGTGTGAAAGATGTCGTGCGCAACACCAATTCCTCACAGACACACACTAGACAAGAGTAGATTTTTTAAGAGATCCGATGGGAACTGAATCCGGATTCTTGGCTTGGCCGGTTGCCATGTCGGAGGAATGAAATCAAGACCCTAAAAATTCAAATTGAACTGATGCAAACACAGTACGGCGGTTAACAGAAACAGAAGTCAACAGTTCAACTTATCAAGAACAGGTACGTGATCGAGGCGTCCCTCAATCATATCCTGACGAAAGGCTTGAGCTTCGCTGGATCAGGCCAGGCCAAACGTCCCTGATCCCCCTGCAATGTAGAAGGAGAGAAAAAAGAAAAAGGAGAGGTTTTACATCTATTCAGATGTTACACACACACACTCTTGGCCGGGACCGGGTAAACCCTGAAAGGCAAGAGGAAGAGAAAAGCGGACACAAACGACGGGCCAAGGCCGGAACAGCGCAGGGGGGGAGGGGAACAAACGGACCTCCAGAACCAACCTACACGGCGAAACGGACCTGACAAACACAGAGCACACACCTGAACCCCACAACACATTATCGAGGGGCACCGGGGAAGAATTAGGGACCGAATGGGGGACTAGTTGGTGACGACAGTGAAACAACAAAGTAATTAAAGGGATTCAGTTCACTGCTAGTTTGCACAGTCGTGCGTTATTCCCTCAAAGGGGACCGTGGTCAAGTCAAGCCACATGGGCATAAACGGCTGTTCAAGCTCAAGCGAATTAGATGCACGAAATGTTTTACCTCACCAGACAACCATCAAGAGAAAAGATCACCACACCTGGAAAGCGTGTAGCTGCCTTGCATGTTGTGAAATGTTTCAAAAGCTTGAGCAGCAGCAAAACAAAAATGTTTCTGGTTTTTCGGTACGGCTGCCAGTACACAGAAGGGCAGAATCACAGCGGTCTCCAGGGACAACAGGAACGGCAGGACATCATAAAAGGTGAAGAACGGAGAGGCCGACTGTTACACTTTACTTAGATGAATTGCCAGATTAAAATGTGTGAATTCAGAAGTCAGGGCAGTCATCAGTCACCCTAAACAGGGTTGCCTCCAGTGGCGCCATGGCACCATGTCGGAGCCACCATGGATATTACACTAGACAAGAGTGGATTTTTTAAGAGATCCGATGGGAACTGAATCCCGGTTCTTGGCTTAGCCGGTTGCCATGTCGGAGGAATGAAATCAAGACACTAAAAACTCAAATTGAACTGATGCAAACACAGTACGGCGGTTAACAGAAACAGAAGTCAACAGTTCAACTTATCAAAAACAGGTACGTGATCGAGGCGTCCCTCAATCATATCCTGACGAAAGGCTGGAGCTTCGTTGGATCAGGCCAGGCCAAACGTCCCTGATCCCCTGCAATGTAGAAGGAGAGAAAAAAGAAAAAGGAGAGGTTTTAGATCTATTCAGATGTTACACACACAGAGACACACACACACACGCGCGCACACACATACACACACTTCAGATTTTGGGAATTTGTGAGGGAACTGTTTTTAGACCTTGGCAATGCCTTGAGGGTTCCTAGGTTGTTATGTTTTCAATGCAACCAGCTGCTCTTCAACAAATTGCAATCTTCGACACATGTTAGGTGAACACGGATTTTAAAAAATGAATTGGACTGAAGAAACAACAAGCGGAACGAACAGTTTCATCAACAAACCGGAAATTAACAGTTCACACCTTGTAGCAGGGACGCACCTGCATATTCGTCAGCAGCGCTCCCAGCATGAGTTGAATCTTGTTTGTGATAATAGATTGCACACACAATTATGTAAAACCATGTGCATGATGCAAATAATAAATAAACAACACATGTATGTATCAATAATTTATAAACACATGAAACAAACATGATATGTAGAAAAAGTACGCAACTACATGTATGTCAAAGAGGTAATCTAGCCAAAAACATATATATATATAGAGACGGAGTTGTTCACCACATGCGCACATTCCAACCATAACATATGTCAAACATATGTCCCGCCTTGGAAAGTGCTGAAACACATGTGCTTCAGATTTCATTGGCTATCAGGAGGTTTTTTACGGCTTTTCCGCCGGAAGAATGCCAAAAACACTCCTGGAGATTCTCCAGGAATCGGAATCCTGAAAGGAACAACCCGGGATGTCCACGAGTTGCTCCCCAAGGGGGCAGCAAACACAAGCCCCGTCAGGAAACGAGTCGCGCGGCGCGGCCTAACGATTAATTAATCAAGGCGCACGCAAAAATGGGCAAGCCAGGCAGGCTGTCCCAGCACTTGGTCGTTCAATTTCGAAAATTTGGGGGCTCAGAGGTCCCGGGTCCTGGTTGACCTCGGCTACTACCCCCCATAAAGGGGCGGGCATTGCAGATCACTCTCTAACACCAGCCCTAGACCAACAACCAAAGAACAAAAACGCAAGCAAAAAGTGAACAGGTTTCATGAATGCTCAACTCCCATGGCCTCTAACTCAAATTTGTTGAGCAACTTGGTGGGTAGAGTGGGGGGAAACCACTGGGACCTCGTGAAATCGGGAAATGGGGTGAACGGAAATCGTAAATTCTATATTAGAAAATAAGTGCAGCTAATAATATATATATATGTAATTATATGTATATATATATATACACCGCTTGGATGTAGAAAACATGCTTTCAATAAAGAGGAACTGCATCTGGGATGAACCAATGCTATAACTGATTTCAACTAGCTCCAGCAGTTGTTGACCAACAATCAAGAGCGGCGACAGCGCTGCTCAGTGCTGACAAAGGAATAATCAACCCAGGTAGCTGTATTTGGGGGCACCGGCCAAAAGTCAAAAGCGACAAACTACAGTACTATGAAACATGGTACAATGACTTCACTCACTTCAATCAGCCATGTTTCCAGCAAACTCATCATAACCCTATTGCAGCTACAGTAAACCCAACTACTACTCTTTTACATGATAGTATATGTGCGTACGTATTATAAATACATACATAATACAAATATATTTATATATATATATATACATAATTACATATACGTAACAAACCCATTGATGGTCGCCCCCAACCAAAAGAAAAAAAATACAATGTTTTTGGGGTTCAAGCACGGCAGACACTTATTTATATATATATATACACATACCTAAAGCAGTTCTGTGTTTTAGTTGGAGGTAGCTGGGTAATTCTCACCATCTACAATTACCCAGTTTCATCCCTGCAGCCGGTCACTTCACAAATTCGCCCATCGAGCTGGTCTTGGTGGGGCTCTGCAAAAAGTCCATCACCTGAGGCAAAGCTGAGACTGAGATGTGCAGGTCACACGCGCACACACACACATATATATAATATGTACAGATAAAATGGTCGAAGGAAGTTCAGAAGTCAAACTTTCGACAATGTGACCAATGGAAAAGCAGAGGTTGGAAGAGTCAGACTAGAGAAGAGAAGAAGAGAGAAGATCAGCGAAGAGAAAGAGAAAGAACATGCAGGCGCGGGAAAAGGAAGAAAAGTCGCGATTCACTCTGTTTTTTCAATGGTTTGTCGCTACGAAGGGTCCAAAAGTAGGCTCGCTAGAGCGGCGGGTGCGGAGCCATCTGGCCAGATGAGAGATGAAAGAGCACGCCGTTGTGGCGCGAAGCACATTTCGAAGTCAAAATGTACAAAACACACCATTCTCAGACAACTTTTGGAAGTTGACATGTCAAAAAAGAGCACGCCGATGTGGCGCGAAGCACATTTCGAAGTCAAAAGTGTTAAACACTGATGGTCTCGGAGCACTTTTGGAAGTTGAGATGTCGAAAAAGTGCACGGCGTTGTGGGGCGAAGATGGGGGAAGCACATTTCGAAGTCAAAATGTACATAAATGTACAAAGCATTACAAAGCACCGAATGTTCGGAGCACTTTTGGAAGTTGACATGTCGAAAAAGTGCACGCGGTTGTGGCGCGAAGCACATTTCGAAGTCAAAAGTGCAAAAAAATGACGGGAACGTAGCACTTTTGGACGTTCAGATGTCGTTTTGCGTGGCAGGTGCAAGGGATTGTGCACCTGGTCAAAAGTGAACAAAATTTGAGGGTTTTGTAGCACTTTCAAAAACAACGGCATGCGTGGGACATTTGAAGAGACTCTGCAAAGATGCTTTCGTGTGGCAGGCGCAGTGCAAGAGAGACATGAGTTAGATATGTTAGGAGGTCAGGGCGCTGATTTTCTGAGAGGGGTTGCCTTTTTGGAGCATCGGATCTTCAGGTTTGCTAAGATGATTTGCGTGACAGATGCAAAACTTCGTATGACCTGGCATCACTATTTCGTGGCAGCACAGCACTTTAGACAGATGGAGTGGAAAAATCGCAAGATGCATTGGCACGAGGCAGTCGGCTCTGCACTCAACTTTCCATGTTTGTACAAATACAACTACAACTACTTTACACCAGCACTACAACACAAATACAAAGACAAATTTACATCATCACACTACACTACACTACACTACGCTACACTACACTACACTACACTACACTACAGTAACGACAACTACAGCTACAACTACAACTACACTACTTTACACTACCTACTCTACACTACACTGCGCTACACTGCACTGCACTACACTACAGCGCACAACATACAGCACACTATATACACTACACGACATTTCGTTTCACTACACTCATTACACCACACCACAACTACAACTGCAACTACAACTACGCTAAACTAATTACACTAATTACACTACAACTACAACTCCACTACGCTACAGCTACAGCTACAGCTGCACTACAACACACTACATCCAGCAGTTGTGGGTGAAGGGACCACTGCAACCATTGCAAGCACTCAAAAAGCACAACTCCAACCACTTTTCCGTCCATCAGTGGCTTCGCTCTGCCATCAATGCATCACAACAACTCACCTCTCCTATAGTGTCTTACCTTTGAAACTTCCGCCACCGCGTTGCGCAGTACTACTGGTAATATTCCAACATAGCTGGTTCATAATAGAAAATCTTATTAAAATGGATGATGTAGGGGTATCCCCATTTTAGGAGTCCTCCATATGTAAACATACACATAAACATATATATATATATGTGTGTGTGTGTTAGGATTGAACACAATATATATATATATGTGTGTGTGTGCATATATGTAAATACATTTGTATATACATAAATAAACATATATAAATATTTTTACAAGAATTTACACATATAAAAATACATAAACATAAATGGATATATATACACCCAAATTTCAATATTTATATATATATAGAGATATGTAAATGTATATATATATATTTATATACACAAGCCATTGAAGGTGCTGTTGCATGTGGTACAAATTTGAATATCTTAGTCACAAAAGCAATTGTGACCCTGGCACATGGTGAACCCCTGATGATCCCTGATGAAGCTTAAATCTGCACGACGGAAGATTTGAAAGTGGCAACTGATTCTGCACACCTTTTTTCCCTTTTTCATAGTGTGTAATGATGCAGAAATACCTTCAAAACCCCATCCAATAATTAAGTTTAACCTTGCGTTGCAAAATCTCCAGCTTGTAGCTGATTAGCCCATATTATTAGCCAATATTTTTAAATGAACACGTTGCATTTTTCATCATTTTGCCAAAGTAAATTACCAGGGGGACAACAACCAACAATCAATGGCATTCAATGGCTACAATAATAATTGGTGGTTTGAGCTGGTGATTTGGAATCATGCCCTGCCATCCCGCTGTAAGGGATTCATCCGGAGATTCATGAACATTTGAGCGAGTGGTGGAACACACCCGCTTAACCACCGACTGAACCTGACAAAAGTTGAGTTTCGCTCTTAAATGTCCTCATTAAAAAATATATATATATATATATATATGTGTGTATACTATACGTATACGGTAGCTACATTTAAATATACAGACTTTTTAATATACGAACAGGTATTTTAGACTACCTCCGGGAAGGTTTTTCTTGGCCCGCCGGGCCATTTAAACATACGGAAACCAATCCATCTGAACATACGGTAACTACATTTACATGTACGAACAGGTATTTCATACTACCTCCGGGGCCTCGTGGTCTGGCCCGCCCTCCACATGTATATTTAAATGTCGTTGCCGTATATATGTATACATATATATATAATTACATATATGTATATATAATTACATATATATATAATATATATATATATATATATCACCCTCCCCAGGGGTTTTGTACACCACCCCCCCCCTTCATACATTTTTTGCAATGTATGAACATAGGGGGGGACACCGTCGATTTTTTAACATCAATTCACATATTGCATGTGAAAAGTATGAAGCCCATGGGGGAACCCTGTTCCCCCATGGGCTTCATACATTAACTCAATAATGTATGAACCCAAGGGGGGAGATGCCCCAGCCATCTGCTATTCATTTTTCTATAATGTATGAAAGTAGGGGGGGAGGGTGTTGTTTTGGTGGCATGGACTGATACCTTAAAATGTATGAAACCTAGGGGGGACACCGTTGATTTTCTTCAAGCAGAAATCATGGGAAGGACTTTTCAAATAACATGCAACGTCATACAACTTCCATCAACTTCCACCAGAGTACATTGGATGTATGAATGATTGGTTTGACAGGCTCACCCATCATTGGAATACATTCTATACGTGTTTGGCTGAGGTACGCACAAAACCCAGTATGCTCTATTTATGTCCTGGCATACCCGAAATGCCACTTATCTGTAATCAGAAAAAGGGTCAAAACTGTATGAATAAGGAGGGTGACAGGCTCACCCCTCCTTAGAATACATTTCTGGGTTCGATATGGTTAGACTTTAGGCATGGTTGGATATGGTTGGATATGGTTTGATATGGTTGGACACACACAAAATCGAATCAAATCCTTTTGTATGTCCTTGTATACAAACAAATACTACCTTACATATTTTTTTGGATCAAAGGAAAAAGAAAGTTCGAAAATGTATGAATGGGGGGGGACAGGCTCACCCCTCCTTGGAATAAATTTCTGGGTTAATTATGATTGGATGTGGTACTGGTTAGATTTGGTTGGGTACACACAAAATTCTGTTCATTTGCCCTTGCATTATTACACCAGCTTCAACAGAGAAAGTTGATTCTAGCAAAAAATGAAACACATAAAGAAACAAAAACACAATCAAAACACAGAATCGCCAAAAACAACCCGACAAGATTCACCAGAAAAAAACACAACAAAATCAAAAAACAAAAGCCACAAAAACAATCTTGACAAGTTTTGATTATTTTGTGTTTTCCTAGTTTGTTTTTTTCTGTGTGCTCTGGTTGTGTATTGTTTAAACCGCTATATTCTTTATGCTGTTCGGCTCAAAAGCCTGGTATACAAAAAGGATCAAAACAAACTCCTTACAGTAATTTTTGGCTCGAGAGAAAAAGAAGGGTCAAAAATGTATGAAAGGAAGGGGGGACAGGCCCACCCCTCCTTAGAATACATTTTCTGAATTTCTGGGTTCGATATGATTAGACTTTAGACATGGTTGGACCTATGGTTGGATATGGTTGGATATACACACCATCATACACCATCCAATCAAATCCTTTTGTATGTCCTTGTATACAAACAAATACTATCTTACATATTTTTTGGATCAAAGGAAAAAGAAAGTTCGAAAATGTATGAATGGGGGGGGGGACAGGCTCACCCCTCCTTGGAATACATTTCTGGTTTAATTATGATTGGATGTGGTCCTGCTTAGATTTGGTTGGATACACACAAAATTCTGTTCATTTGCCCTTGTAGTCTGACACCGGCTTCAACAGAGAAAGTTGATTCTAGCAAAAAATGAAACACATAAAGAAACAAAAACACAATCAAAACACAGAATCGCCAAAAACAACCCGACAAGATTCACCAGAAAAAACACAACAAAATAAAAAAAACAAAAGCCACAAAAACAATCTTGACAAGTTTTGATTATTTTTGTTTTCCTAGTTTGTTTTTTTCTGTGTGCTCTGGTTTTGTATTTTTTAAACCGCTATACTCTTTATGCTGTTCGGCTCAAAAGCCTGGTATACAAAAAGGATCAAAACAAACTCCTTACAGTAATTTTTGGCTCGAGAGAAAAAGAAGAGTCAAAAATGTATGAAAGGAAGGGGGGACAGGCCTACCCCTCCTTAGAATACATTTTCTGAATTTCTGGGTTCGATCTGATTAGACTTTAGACATGGTTGGACCTATGGTTGGATATGGTTGGATATACACACCATCATACACCATCCAATCAAATCCTTTTGTATGTCCTTGTATACAAACAAATACTATCTTACATATTTTTTGGATCAAAGGAAAAAGATCGAAAATGTATGAATGGGGGGGGGGACAGGCTCACCCCTCCTTGGAATACATTTCTGGGTTAATTATGATTGGATGTGGTCCTGCTTAGATTTGGTTGGATACACACAAAATTCTGTTCATTTGCCCTTGTAGTCTGACACCGGCTTCAACAGAGAAAGTTGATTCTAGCAAAAAATGAAACACATAAAGAAACAAAAACACAATCAAAACACAGAATCGCCAAAAACAACCCGACAAGATTCACCAGAAAAAACACAACAAAATCAAAAAACAAAAGCCACAAAAACAATCTTGACAAGTTTTGATTATTTTGTGTTTTCCTAGTTTGTTTTTTTCTGTGTGCTCTGGTTTTGTATTTTTTAAACCGCTATATTCTTTATGCTGTTCGGCTCAAAAGCCTGGTATACAAAAAGGATCAAAACAAACTCCTTACAGTAATTTTTGGCTCGAGAGAAAAAGAAGAGTCAAAAATGTATGAAAGGAAGGGGGGACAGGCCCACCCCTCCTTAGAATACATTTTCTGAATTTCTGGGTTCGATATGATTAGACTTTAGACATGGTTGGACCTATGGTTGGATATGGTTGGATATACACACCATCATACACCATCCAATCAAATCCTTTTGTATGTCCTTGTATACAAACAAATACTATCTTACATATTTTTTTGGATCAAAGGAAAAAGAAAGTTCGAAAATGTATGAATGGGGGGGGGGACAGGCTCACCCCTCCTTGGAATACATTTCTGGTTTAATTATGATTGGATGTGGTCCTGCTTAGATTTGGTTGGATACACACAAAATTCTGTTCATTTGCCCTTGTAGTCTGACACCGGCTTCAACAGAGAAAGTTGATTCTAGCAAAAAATGAAACACATAAAAAACAAAAACACAATCAAAACACAGAATCGCCAAAAACAACCCGACAAGATTCACCAGAAAAACACAACAAAATCAAAAAAACAAAAGCCACAAAAACAATCTTGACAAGTTTTGAAGTTTTGATTATTTTGTGTTTTCCTAGTTTGTTTTTTTCTGTGTGCTCTGGTTTTGTATTTTTTAAACCGCTATATTCTTTATGCTGTTCGGCTCAAAAGCCTGGTATACAAAAAGGATCAAAACAAACTCCTTACAGTAATTTTTGGCTCGAGAGAAAAAGAAGAGTCAAAAATGTATGAAAGGAAGGGGGGACAGGCCCACCCCTCCTTAGAATACATTTTCTGAATTTCTGGGTTCGATATGGTTAGACTTTAGACATGGTTGGACCTATGGTTGGATATGGTTGGATACACACACCATCCAATCAAAGCCTTTTGTATGTCCTTGTATACAAACAAATACTATCTTACATATTTTTTTGGATCAAAGGAAAAAGAAAGTTCGAAAATGTATGAATGGGGGGGGGGACAGGCTCACCCCTCCTTGGAATACATTTCTGGGTTAATCATGATTGGATGTGGTCCTGGTTAGATTTGGTTGGATACACGCAAAATTCTGTTCATTTGCCCTTGTAGTCTGACACCGGCTTCAACAGAGAAAGTTTATTCTAGCAAAAAATGAAACACATAAAAAACAAAAACACAATCAAAACACAGAATCGCCAAAAACAACCCGACAAGACTCACCAGAAAAAAACACAACAAAAACAAAAAACAAAAGCCACAAAAACAATCTTGACAAGTTTTGATTATTTTGTGTTTTCCTAGTTTGTTTTTTTTCTGTGTGCTCTGGTTTTGTATTTTTTAAACCGCTATATGCTTTATGCTGTTCGGCTCAAAAGCCTGGTATACAAAAAGGATCAAAATAAACTCCTTACAGTAATTTTTGGCTCGAGAGAAAAAGAAGAGTCAAAAATGTATGAAAGGAAGGGGGGACAGGCCCACCCCTCCTTAGAATACATTTTCTGAATTTCTGGGTTCGATATGATTAGACTTTAGACATGGTTGGACCTATGGTTGGATATGGTTGGATACACACACCATCCAATCAAAGCCTTTTGTATGTCCTTGTATACAAACAAATACTATCTTACATATTTTTTGGATCAAAGGAAAAAGAAAGTTCGAAAATGTATGAATGGGGGGGGGGGACAGGCTCACCCCTCCTTGGAATACATTTCTGGGTTAATTATGATTGGATGTGGTCCTGGTTAGATTTGGTTGGATACACACAAAATTCTGTTCATTTGCCCTTGTAGTCTGACACCGGCTTCAACAGAGAAAGTTGATTCTAGCAAAAAATGAAACACATAAAAAACAAAAAACACAATCAAAACACAGAATCGCCAAAAACAACCCGACAAGATTCACCAGAAAAAAACACAACAAAAACAAAAAACAAAAGCCACAAAAACAATCTTGACAAGTTTTGATTATTTTGTGTTTTCCTAGTTGGTTTTTTTTTTCTGTGTGCTCTGGTTTTGTATTTTTTAAACCGCTATATTCTTTATGCTGTTCGGCTCAAAAGCCTGGTATACAAAAAGGATCAAAACAAACTCCTTACAGTAATTTTTGGCTCGAGAGAAAAAGAAGAGTCAAAAATGTATGAAAGGAAGGGGGGACAGGCCCACCCCTCCTTAGAATACATTTTCTGAATTTCTGGGTTCGATATGATTAGACTTTAGACATGGTTGGACCTATGGTTGGATATGGTTGGATACACACACCATCATACACCATCCAATCAAATCCTTTTGCATGTCCTTGTATACAAACAAATACTATCTTACATATTTTTTTGGTTCAAAGAAAAAAGAAAGTTCGAAAATGTATGAATGGGGGGGGACAGGCTCACCCCTCCTTGGAATACATTTCTGGGTTAATTATGATTGGATGTGGTCCTGCTTAGATTTGGTTGGATACACACAAAATTCTGTTCATTTGCCCTTGTAGTCTGACACCGGCTTCAACAGAGAAAGTTGATTCTAGCAAAAAATGAAACACATAAAAAACAAAAACACAATCAAAACACAGAATCGCCAAAAACAACCCGACAAGATTCACCAGAAAAAAACACAACAAAATCAAAAAAACAAAAGCCACAAAAACAATCTTGACAAGTTTTGATTATTTTGTGTTTTCCTAGTTTGTTTTTTTCTGTGTGCTCTGGTTGTGTATTGTTTAAACCGCTATACTCTTTATGCTGTTCGGCTCAAAAGCCTGGTATACAAAAAGGATCAAAACAAACTCCTTACAGTAATTTTTGGCTCGAGAGAAAAAGAAGAGTCAAAAATGTATGAAAGGAAGGGGGGACAGGCCCACCCCTCCTTAGAATACATTTTCTGAATTTCTGGGTTCGATATGAATAGACTTTAGACATGGTTGGACCTATGGTTGGATATGGTTGGATACACACACCATCCAATCAAAGCCTTTTGCGTGTCTTTGTATACAAACAAATAGGCTTACATATTTTTTTGGATCAAATGATCAAAGGAAAAAGATCGAAAATGTATGAATGGGGGGGGGGACAGGCTCACCCCTCCTTGGAATACATTTCTGGGTTAATTATGATTGGATGTGGTCCTGGTTAGATTTGGTTGGATACACACAAAATTCTGTCCATTTGCCCTTGTAGTCTGACACCGGCTTCAACAGAGAAAGTTGATTCTAGCAAAAAATGAAACACATAAAAAACAAAAAACACAATCAAAACACAGAATCGCCAAAAACAACCCGACAAGATTCACCAGAAAAAAAACAACAAAATCAAAAAACAAAAGCCACAAAAACAATCTTGACAAGTTTTGATTATTTTTGTTTTCCTAGTTTGTTTTTTTCTGTGTGCTCTGGTTGTGTATTGTTTAAACCGCTATATTCTTTATGCTGTTCGGCTCAAAAGCCTGGTATACAAAAAGGATCAAAACAAACTTCTTACAGTAATTTTTGGCTCGAGAGAAAAAGAAGAGTCAAAAATGTATGAAAGGAAGGGGGGACAGGCCTACCCCTCCTTAGAATACATTTTCTGAATTTCTGGGTTCGATATGATTAGACTTTAGACATGGTTGGACCTATGGTTGGATATGGTTGGACACACACAAAATCCAATCAAATCCTTTTGTATGTCCTTGTATACAAACAAATACTATCTTACATATTTTTTGGATCAAAGGAAAAAGATCGAAAATGTATGAATGGCGGGGGGGACAGGCTCACCCCTCCTTGGAATACATTTCTGGGTTAATCATGATTGGATGTGGTCCTGGTTAGATTTGGTTGGATACACACAAAATTCTGTTCATTTGCCCTTGTAGCCTGACACCGGCTTCAACAGAGAAAGTTGATTCTAGCAAAAAATGAAACACATAAAAAACAAAAACACAATCAAAACACAGAATCGCCAAAAACAACCCGACAAGATTCACCAGAAAAAAACACAACAAAATCAAAAAAACAAAAGCCACAAAAACAATCTTGACAAGTTTTGATTATTTTTGTTTTCCTAGTTTGTTTTTTTCTGTGTGCTCTGGTTGTGTATTGTTTAAACCGCTATACTCTTTATGCTGTTCGGCTCAAAAGCCTGGTATACAAAAAGGATCAAAACAAACTCCTTACAGTAATTTTTGGCTCGAGAGAAAAAGAAGAGTCAAAAATGTATGAAAGGAAGGGGGGACAGGCCCACCCCTCCTTAGAATACATTTCCTGAATTTCTGGGTTCGATATGCCGATATGATTAGACTTTGGACATGGCTGGATATGGTTGGATATGGTTGGATACACACAAAATCCAATCAAATCCCTTTGTATGTCCTTGTATACAAACAAATACTACCTTACATATGTTTTTGGATCAAGAGAAAAAGAAAGTTCGAAAAGGTATGAAAGGAGGATGGGGACAGGCTCACCCCTTCTTGGAATACATTTCTGGGTTAATTGTGATTAGATGTGGTCCTGGTTAGATCTGGTTGGATACACACAAATTTCCGATCATTTGCCCTTGTAGTCTGACACCGGCTTCAACAGAGAAACAACCCGACAAGATTCACCAGAAAAAACAACAAAATCAAAAACAAAAACGCCAAAAGAAAACAATCAAAACCTGGAGTCTGACAAGTCTTCATTATTTTGGGGTTTCCTAGTTTGTTTTTTTCCTGTGTGCTCTGGTTTTGTATTTTTTAAACCGCTATATTCTTTATGCTGTTCGGCTCAAAAGCCTGGTATACAAAAAGGATCAAAACAAACTCCTTACAGTAATTTTTGGCTCGAGAGAAAAAGAAGAGTCAAAAATGTATGAAAGGAAGGGGGGACAGGCCCACCCCTCCTTAGAATACATTTTCTGAATTTCTGGGTTCGATATGATTAGACTTTAGACATGGTTGGACCTATGGTTGGATATGGTTGGATACACACACCATCATACACCATCCAATCAAATCCTTTTGTATGTCCTTGTATACAAACAAATACTATCTCACATATTTTTTTGGATCAAAGAAAAAAGAAAGTTCGAAAATGTATGAATGGCGGGGGGACAGGCTCACCCCTCCTTGGAATACATTTCTGGGTTAATTATGATTGGATGTGGTCCTGCTTAGATTTGGTTGGATACACACAAAATTCTGTTCATTTGCCCTTGTAGTCTGACACCGGCTTCAACAGAGAAAGTTGATTCTAGCAAAAAATGAAAAACATTAAAAAAACGCAATCAAAACACAGAATCGCCAAAAACAACCCGACAAGATTCACCAGAAAAAACACAACAAAAACAAAAAACAAAAGC
>CAMXCT020003090.1:5000-17500 GCA_947184155.2 Cladocopium goreaui | reverse complement strand
TCCCATGGAGCTCGAAGTCGAACCACCGGTTGAAGGCCCATGCTGGGATTCGTCGCCGCAGCCCGCTTTCGCGGCCTGAGCCCCATTGCACTGCTGCGCAACCCCCGCATTCTGCATCTTGCCTCCGCCTTTGATGTAGCGCCAGTCATCATCTGTTGTTGTGGTGGAAGTTCTCCACCTTGCTTCGGTGTTTTTTGCAACAACCTGATCAGCACTTGTCTTGCTGTTGGAGGAGGTCCCCGTGGTGTTGGCCCTGGCAAAGGACCTGGCACCGGGCCCGCTGCAGCTATCCGTAAGTCTGCTGCATCTCAGCCGCCCTTCGTTGTAGCTACATTCTCGGAGGTGCCTTCGCTTTTTGGCGAAGCCGAAGCATCATACTGTGTTCAAACGGTAAATTCGGGCCCATCTCCTCCTGTTCACTGTCATCTACAGCTCGTTGTCTGGGCAACATTGTCAGTGGAAGGGAATGCGTAATACCAGGCATCGGCGTGCGCCTGAGCATAATGCACAACCGGCACATAACCCATTCGACATGCAGCCCATTCATATAGTTCCATACCGCGAGTAGCGTCCCCACGTAAGACCCAAAGTTCCACTTCCCATGAACGTCTGAATGGCCATGTGCCTGGATGCCGGCGTCATCTGCAGCATGCCTGGAGCCATCATCCCATGACTGGGATCACCTTCGAAACGTCGAGGAGGTATAGTGTCGCCTCTTCGGCATCTCGCCGATCTTCTGCAACTGTTCAATCCTCCGCCACTTCTTCCTCGTTCTCATAATATAGAAAGCCACCCAGGAATCCACAATCTGTTCGTACTAATCTTCCGGAACCCATTCAGTAGTGGGTGCCGTCTTGTGGCTCGGTCATTGTAGTTCCAGCCGTTGTCGTCGGCCCTGTTGCGACCGTATAGTAGGCTCCGTATAGGTGCATCAGCATCACCATCTCCATCTCCATTGCCTACATCCGTCCCTTCTGGGATCACTTCCAAGTCCTCATCTTGCAAGGGTTCCTCTTCACCCTCTTCTCCATAGGCTTCTTTTCCTTTCTTACCCTTCACGAACTCCTCGTACATGCAACGTCTGGCATGACCAACTCCTTTGGAGCTCGATGAACCCATACCTTTGTGTCCACCCTTTTTTCCACCAGCACCATCTACTGAGCTTCCAGCTCCAGAGCTCATAGCTGCTTCTGCTGCGACAACGGAGTTCACCGCCTCATTTGCTACGTCGTAGGCTAGCTCAGCTTGTGGACTCCCGTTTTCATGGACATCCATGCTCTTCTCTGTCAGCCACTCGCACAGCATTCGCGGCTCCAGCGACAGCCCGGGCAAACTGTATCTCCAGCGCTTGATTTGGTCTTCCTCTTTTTCCATGAAGCACCGGTTTCTCTTGGCCTGAACCCTTGCCTCCTTGATTTATCACATGCAACTTGGCTCCTTGCCCTTGCCCATCACCTTCTTCTGCCAGCCCAAGTTCGGACTCTGGGTGCTGTGTTGAATAGTCGCAGCGTCTTCTCGAGTTCCTTGTCCTCGTCGCTGCGGCCAAAGCATCACGGTATGGCCTCTGGACTTTCTCACTTCTGGGGCGTCCATGACGAGGATTTTCCAGCTTGGGTGACAGTTGCTCTTGCCAACCCTTATAATAAGCCACTCCTCAATCTGAAGTTGTGCTCGGGGTCCTCCGCGTCCTCGACTTCTTCTTCTTCTTCTTCTCCGATATCTCTGGCAAAGGAGGTGGTCTACTTCGTTCCGGGTCATCCCCATCTCCTCCTCCAGATAGGCCCGGCAGTGGCATAGCCATAGCTCCATGCTCACCTTCAAGATGCAAGTGTCTCGTCCCTGGCACCAGCTCCTCATCTCCCTGAACTTCACCGTCCGCATCTTCGATCAGCTCAAAGCTGTCATCGCTCGGAGCATCATGAGGTCGATGTCGTGGTAGCGGAGCTTGCGGCTGCTGTCTGGCTCCAATCTTGCACGGTTAAAGGAATCGCTACAGTTGGCCGCAGTGATGTCATTGTCGCAGATCCCATCGCCGCTTGTCCGCGACTTTGGACTCCACTTCCATGGACATTGTACCCACGTCCCTGTGAACCCTCCGTAGAGCTTGTCAACGTGGATGCCCTTGAAACTCTGCTTGAAGCAGGGCCTTCCATAGTTGGCCGTTGAACTCCATCATCTCCAAGTAGTTCACCTCCAGCATCGCTCGCACCATCCTAGCGCCTGAATACCGAATACCCAACCCAGGTATCCGGGTGAGCTCCATGTCTGGCCAATCCATTGACCCAACCAGAATTTGCTCTCACCTTGACTGTTGAACTGGACGGTCATGCGATAGGGGATTAAGTCGGTCGGCGTAGGTGCTCCCTTTCCCCTATGCAAGGGATGGAATGCTCTCTTCCGAGTCTTCCGGTGGTATCTGATCATCCACCCCGCGTGCATTTTCATGCCATCCGTCCGACGTGGATGGTGGCTTCCGAAGGAGCTCGTGAGACTGGATGCCCTTGAACATGTCTCCCCGGCCTCTTCAATTGACCTCCGCCAATGCCCTCGTCGTTGGTAACGTTGTAGGTCGGTCTTCCATCACCATCGCACCATCATCTCCACCACCCGTACGTCCTCATGGTTGTAGTGCTGCCATCTTCCATCTGCAGCTCACCACAGTCCATGGCACCGTGTTTCATGACCCGAACCTTATAGTTGGCGGCTCGAGCCCGAGCTCTGCATCCCAGTCTTCGATGGGATCATCATTCAATTGAGCAAGTACCGAGTTTGCAGGCTGAACTTGCTGACCATGCCCGCCTCTCATCACCTTGAAGCATCTTTCCATGGCTCATCCAGAAGACGCAAAGTTGTGGCCCGCGCGTCCAAAGGCAGCCGGTAGGGCAGTGGTTTGGGGTTCCTGGAGAAGATCCTGGGCGTAATGCAATATGTTTCCCATTAGGATGGTGCTCAACACTGTGACTACAACCGATGTTCAAATTCTCAATTTGGTTTTCTTTCAACCCCCCATTGATCTTGTCTCCAGAGAGTCCTACTGTGGCCTCCCTTCTATGGGCTCTTGCTGGGCGGTTGATTTTCCCTACCCTTTTCCTGCTTCATTTTCCTTTTCTCGCAGGGTGGGCTCATTTGGGGCCCTCACCATGGTCATCATCCTACTGGGTGGTTCATCTTCCATACCCGCTTTTCTCAACGCAGGTTCATTTGGTGCCCTTACGTTGGTCATTTCGTCCATGTCAGCTGGTTCATCTTCCCTAGCTGACTATGGTGGGGAAGGTTCATTCTCCCTTTCCCTCTTCTTTTCCAACATCCAATATCCAGCAACTATATCAGTCCAGTTCCAGCCTGTCGGCACTGAGGATTCTGCGTCCCCATCAGTCCACTTCCCGCTGCGAGAAGCTTAGATGATCTTCTCCTCCCCGGCTCTCAGTTCCTCTTCAGCATTTTGTAGATCCTCCAATGCCTGCACATAGAGCGACTTTACGAAGCTCTCCATCTTCTGCCCTTGAAGTGGCTTGGTTGCCCCATCAGCCGGAAGGACCAACCCCCTCAGTCTTGCAGTCGATCTCCTTGCCAAAGGTCTCTGCCATCGTGTCCAGCTCGTTCCCTTCCGTGCCCTGGTTGGCCTTCTTGATCCAGCCGTAGAACTGGAGGTCCACTTCCACCAGGTGGCACCGAACTCGCCCTAGTCCACGACATGGCACAAGCCCCTTGAGCTGAGCGTTGGGTTCATAACCTGTGCAGTGCAGAGCAGCGCACTTTTGAACCACAAAGAGCCTGCCGGTCGAAAGGCAGTTGTCACCTGATATGAACAAATACTGCAATTGATCTGTCCCACATGAAACCCTTTTGCAGGTATCGGTATATTTATCTGATATGTTTGTTTATTATTGGTATAATCGATGAAAAGAAAAGTCAAATAAGGTCCAATACGAGCAACAACTTTGAGGAACAACTTTCAAAACCAAACCGGAATGGGACAGCAACAATCACAAACATAGATCTTGTCAACCAGCCAACACGGAGTCCTGGAATAGTGTCTCAAGCTCACCTCTGGGGTGGCAATACAGACCACCAACAAAAACAATGATTTTCATCACGGCTAATAGGTTTGACGCGGATGAAATTCAATTGCTCCATTGGCACTGCAAATGTTACAGCTATATCCCGGTTTGTACCAACAGTAGTACAGAATATGTTGGTGATATTGTGATGTCGCATTTCCCCGCATTTCCCCATGTTGACGCATCGCATTCTGGGTTTAAATTCTGCATGGGAGTTACAGTAACCTTCTGGGGCCTGGAGAGGTAGATCGAGTTTGCCTATTCATATTCAGGCTGGAAAAAGTTCTGTGGTTGCACAGCCATCATTGGACCCCTGCAACGATTTCTTCCCTAAAAATGGCAACCAAGGTTTGTTCACGTTCCTGAAGCCGAGCACAAAAATCATGCTTCCCAGCGTGACAAAAGGCTATAACAACCTAAACCTGGCAATAGATTTTGACATGCTTTCGGTTGAGAATCTTACTTTCCCATGGCATGGTGACAGGAGACTTAAGATGTGTTTGACCAAGCTTAATGGCCACAATACAATTTCAATATGTTTTTTGTGGTTTTCCACTTTCTTAAATTCTAGCGTCATAATTTCCTCAAAGGGTAAATGAATACGTGTGTATATATATATATATGTATGTATCGGCTTTGGGAGCATCTTCTATCATGGTCTTGTCTCAAAAAGTGAAACCCGGTCCATTTTGGCGGCCGTTGAGTCACTAATGTTTCAACACGCCCATACCCAAATCCTCCATTTCTGGAACATGTACAAGTCCATGTTCAAAAATCACACATAAATATTGCATGACGAAATGTAGAGCATATTTATATCATCTAACCACCGTTCTGCTTCCCATGATCATCCCAGCAACATGTTCATGACACAAATAATGTATGGTTGATGTTTGCGCCAATCCTCTGAAATATATGCGTGTCAATGATGATAATCATCTCATTTCACGAATTGGCATGTATCCCATGAGATATCCCCCCTGTTAGATGGCTAGTTCCTCATGTTTGTTGGCCCAATAGCCACTACATCAAATCTCCAACCAGCCCAAAGATTCCGAACAAAAAATCGAGGTTTCCATTTTCCTAACTCGTGGATGGTCATTCCCCAAATCATCCAAGTCATGGATGACCATCTTGGCATGGAAACAACCATGACGACTGGCGAAACACCCCATGAAACACCATGCTTCACCAGGCCGCTTCATCATGGGGCTCGTCCTTGCCACCTAGAAGCATCCTCAGTGCTGTTGTAATGGGGGCAGAACTGAAAGGAAGAGGATTCAGGACCAGGAAAATCAGGAAACATGGCTTAGTATACCATATATATAGGTAATAGCGGAATAGCGCCTCACTTCTGTAGATCCACCGGAACTTGGTTCTTACAGCGTGTGGTCAAACTTTTGACTCTGTTTTTTTCTTGGCCGGATCTGCCTGTGTTTTGCCCACAGGGTTTCGCCAAACATGGTGGATTTTCCCTCGTGAAAGAGCAATTTTGCCAAGGAAATGATGATAAAACGGAAGACTTTTGGGAGCCCTATTTTGACACAAACCTATGCGAGAAGGACTCTCCAATAAAAAGTTTGCTTATAATTTAAAACCCAATCAAACAAAGTTCATGCATATACAATCACACACACAGACACATGCACACACATATATATATATATATGTATGTATCTATATATATATATATAAATATGTATCTATATTTGAATATATATATATGTATATAAATGTATGTATGTATATATATGTATATATATGTATATATATATATTATATATATAAATATATACACCTATGAACATGTGCGCTTGTGCCAGCCAACTGCAGTACCTATCTACAAGGCCCCTTTCTGTGGAATGTGACCTCCTACTGCTGCAGGAAAATCATTGTCGTACGATTTAAAGTTATATAATTGGTTCCCGTGAAGAAGAATGTATTGCTGCTATAATCCCCTGGCATCTGATCATGCGAATGCCATTTCCCAATTTACAGTGGTGCACATTGTAATTGCACATGTGTGCATAGACAAGTCAATGTAACATGTAAACCAATACGCGCACCTATCTATATATATTTATATATATATTATACATATAGATAAAAAAATAAATCTATATATATATATATACATATGAAAACAAGAAATAACATTGTATTCAATACATGTTGCATGATTCAATACATGTTGCATGTAGAAATACAAACCTATGTGCGATAAATTACCCGCATTAATTGTAGACAAACACGTGTACAGTGTACTCATGTTATGTCAGAAATACACTTGGCCGAGCCACACTGGACGGTTGACATCGCTGAAACCATACTTGTGGAGAAAGTTCCTGACAACTGTTGATCGGCGGGGCACAATCAATCAACAAACGCAGGCAGTGCATGATATCTTTCAATAATTGGGATATGTTTATAATACCGATCATTGAAACAAAAAACAATCACTGTACAACATTTGAAACCTTGAGTTCAGACTTGCCAACAATCTGTCAGACATATTATGTCGAATAAACATGAATAAATGTCATGATAAATGTGTCATCAACAAAGATGTTGGTTTATTTGGTCAAGATGGGGGTCGCGCGAAATAATACCCAAAAAACACACACACAGACGGGTGTTCCATTTCAGCGTCCATGAAGCGGTTGAGGATGGTTGAGGTTATATATAAACTGCACACGTCTTCATATCCCTATGTTTTTTATCGGTGTTCAATCCCCATCAATTGGCAGCTCCAGGTCGCAGAGGATACAAAATGACAAAAAATACAGTACATAGAGTCAGAGGTGATATCCCAATGCACTTGGGGGACTGCACTCCCAAGCACCACCGTTCCCAAAGGCTCTCCTGAGCTTTGCGTGACGCCGGTCCTGTCGGGCCTCCC
The DNA here is from genome assembly GCA_947184155.2 of Cladocopium goreaui. Classification (NCBI taxonomy): domain Eukaryota; class Dinophyceae; order Suessiales; family Symbiodiniaceae; genus Cladocopium; species Cladocopium goreaui. The sequence goes on along the minus strand of CAMXCT020003090.1, from coordinate 10,540 downwards.
TGGCGCTACGCCGCAGCTGTGGTTCATCGAAGTGCACCTCCTTCGCCTTCGCATCTGGTGTTGTGGCGGCGCTGGTCCTCGTCAAGCGCTTGGCGTCCACGTCCACCTGAGCTTCCGATGTCAGAGCGAATTCAACACCGAATGGGGGAATCAACATCCACGGCTGAAACTTCAGTTTTGTCGGAGCACAAGGGGTCTTAATGGTTGGAATGTGGGTAGCAGTATGCCCACAGTAATATAACCATACTCCTTCATGACTGGGACCCATCGAGATGGAAACGGTTGAATCCAACTTGCATACAAGGTCTAAACCTAGAGCCTAGAGATGCAATTTTGCCGATGAAATCTGCAGGTATTTTGCTTTACTTCAATTTACAAATCCGGGGGGGGCATCTCATGGTTTCGCAGGGTCTGGCGTTTGGTGGACGCAGAAAATGCACAGAGGGAACGCCCCATGCTCCGATTTGAAGAAAACCAAGATACGAGATGATATGAGTATATATGCATCATAAGGAAGTTTCCTAAAATGGGGGCCCCGGTGCCCCAAAATTATCCAGGTCATGGATGACCATTTCTGTATTAAAACCTATGGTATTGGGATGGTGTTGGGGATCCCTGATTAAGAAACCAACATAAATAAATAAGTAAATAACGGGTCCGGGAGTTGGACGATGCTGGTGTTGGAACATTTTTCCTCAAACAGTGTGTCCACAATGAGGGGTTCTGGGACGGTAAGTGTTAAAGGCCGGGGTTAGATCAGGGTATGCTCTGTGGCCCCCGGTTTTTTCCACTAGAAATTCTGGCATAGAAGTTCCCTTGTGCAAAAACCTTCTGTGTAAAGGCTTCCCTGTGTTAAAGCTTCTCTGTGCATGCTCTGTGCAAAAAGCTTGCTGCGTATAAAAGCTTCTCTGTGTAAAAGCTTGCTGTGTGTAAAAACTTCTCTGTGCAACAAAAGTTTCTGCGTGTAAAAGCTTCTGTGTGTAAAATGTAAAAGCTTCTCTTTGAAAAAGCTTCTGTGTAAAAGCTTCTGTGTGTAATAGCTTCTGTGTGTAAAAGCTTCTCTTTGAAAAAACTTCTGTGTGTAAAAGCTTCTGTGTGTTAAAGTTTCTCTGTGTAAAGCATCTCTGTGAAAAAAGGTGGGAAGAGGTGAGAAGAGTTGATAAGAGTTGGCAAGAGTTGAGAAGAGGTAAAAGGAGTTGAGAAGAGTTGAGAAGAGCCGGAAAGAGGTGAAAAGAGTTGAGCTGAGGTGGGAAGAGATGAAACAACTTCAGAGCTGTTGAAAAGAGTTCTGAGAAGAATTGAGAAGAGCTGAGACGGTCTGAGAAGAGCTGCGAAGAGCTAAGAAGAGCTGAGAAATGGTGGCCACAGTTGAAAAGGGGTGAGGCAATATGAAAACGAATTCAAAGAACAGAGCTGAGAAGATGTGAGGCTTCACTCCAGCTCCTCTAGGCGAAATTTGTGTTCAATCCTATGGTATAACATTCCTTGCTGCTGGAAACTTCCGCCGTCTCGCGCGGGTTTCACTTGTATCTAGCTGACATCCCATAAAACCGGATCAACCCATGGATCAACCCAAGCACCAGCAGATCCTCGGGTCTGAGAGTTGGTGCAATTTGAAAGCAACCAATCGCCATGGCTCTCTCCACCGTTTTCACGCTTGAACCGGAGAAGCGAACCACTAGAGCCAACGAAACTGGCAACTGTGCATTCAAAGGAAGGAAATTGTGATTTAACCATGGATTTACGACACAACAACTAGGGACTGAACAAACCAAAATGGGAATAGCACCACCCAACATGGATTGGTTGAAGGAATCATTTGCGGGAAACCATGTTTTCTCCTAGCAATGACCAACGTTCATCCAACTCCGGGAAAAAATAAGTATATATAATATAGAAAATAGATGAAAATAGAAAGTGTGTAATCAGCCCATGAGAAGAGATGCACAAATTTGATGCGTTCCAGCATTAGATGTTTGTCTTTGGGGCCAACGATTGTGAGGCATAAACTCATCCGGTGCACAGCGCTGACTATGAGGCCCTAGGCGGAGACCGGATTGGGATTGGCTCAATATGGATCTCTCTCCCCCCAATTTTAAGGATATGCTGCGTTGGCAGATACCTCCCCACAGCGATGTCCTCTTTCCCCGGTACCTGAGCCACAAATGGCGGACGAAACGAAGCCAAACAAAACTGATCTTTAAATTCCGGGTATAATCTGTTCCTCAAAATGCCAGGCAACCCAACTTACCGTCTACATGGAGACATTGAGAGCTCATACAGAGATTTACATTCTGGGTGACACTATTTACATTCTGGGTGACATTGTAGTCCGAGGAAGCACGCTAGATACTAGGCATGGTAACCAGCTTGCCGAATCCCATTCTGTGCCCATTAGAATCCCATTTCTTGTCGGTTTATCATCCAACATCCCCTCAAACATCGCTGAATGACAGCAATTGACTGACGCAACATAAAGCCTTTGGAGACTCATCTCTAGAAACATCGGCCAGTAGAGTCGGTATATGTCGGTATACTCCATTCAAGTGATATTCCCATTGAAAATTCCATTGGACGTCCCAGATCTGGATCCATGTTCAACCCTAAAACTAGGATTTGAATCTTGAGTTATTTCTACTCAATTTAGGAGTGTTGGTATTCCCTGACGATTTCCGATTTTCCCAACGGCCCAAATACAGGCAACATAAACGTAATTCAGGGATTTGCATGGTCAGTTCCAAACTTCAGCTCAAGTTGCGGTTCGTGCACTGGCCTGGGTTCCGGTCACTTTCTGAGAAACACTGGGTATTTAACCAAAAAACGAAATTAAACAGTTAACAATCAGGATTATAATAGAAATACCGGGTAGTCAATATGTATACAATAATATGTATAGTCCCAATCTCCTAATGTTAATAAGAGGGTTAACCATCAAAAATGCTATTTTACTGTGATTTAACCATCCTGAATGGTGATCTATATCAACCCAGCAGGAATAATAAACCCCTACTTTACTAATCTCTGGGTACCATTTTTAAAGTCAAATATCAGTATTTGGGGGACACACAAAATATTGATAAACCATGGGTTTATTGATCCGGACTTGACATTAATATGGCAAAAAATATGCCATCAGTATGCCATATTATGTCTCTTTTTATCTGGGATTCCTATTGAATAGATCCAATCAATTCCACCAGGCTTTTGTGGCGATGCTGAACATCGCCAAGGTTCGGAAGGGACGACTTTTTAGGCAGCAAACATGTTGAAGCGTCCACTCGGATCGGGTATGGAGTTGCATTGGTTTCACCATGAATGGCACTTAGCCAACAAAAAGGGTGCCATGGGTACAGTTGGCACTTGCCGACTCGGCTGCATCTGGTGACTCGGCTGTGTGTGTTCACATGCCGTCCAAATTAAAACATATCCAGAAAAAACGCTGCACGTACATAATGTCATTCAACATATTAATTAAAAAATAGAATTTGTTTATACATAGATATTTGGCTTTCAGTGGCATATCCCGGAACGAAGCGTATGCAAGAACTATTTCAGGAACCCTGCAAGCCACTGCAACCCACTTAAGTTCCAAAAACGCTGCGACGGTGGCAAGCGGTGCCAGTCACCAGCAAAAGCATCCAAGAAGGATGTCCGCCAAGGGGCTTGTAAAACTTCCAGCACCTTAGGAAGAGATCCACAAACAGCCACTCGCCATTCTCAACGTTTCGAATTGTTGGTATTTTCATGGAAATACTTGATCAAGTGACATAGTATGTCAGATGACTTGTGCAGCCACCAGGGGGGTTACTAGCGCCCTCGGCCAAATTGCGTTTCTTTTCGAAAAACCAGGCCTAGGCCTGGAAGAAACCCTGGAAGTTCTCAAATACAATTGGGCAAACAATGGTTCTGCATTGAACAAGATGGAAGACTCCAAATTTTGTTGGATTGACATTGATCTCGGCAATTTCGAGGAATTTTGAAGCCGTTTTGCGATGAATCCCCGTATTTCCGGGATCCATTGGGCCACTGAGGTTGGGATCCGGAAATTCCAGGAATTTCTTCGATGTTGATTCCGAATCTACTCAGTGATGCCCCATGCGTAGCAAACAGGGGCTCAACTAAGGTTTTCTGCAAGATATGAACTACGTAAATCAACATATATACAATTTATATATATATACATACATATATAAAACATGCATGAACATGCACCATGTATCTATCATAGTTGACCTCAGCGTGTTGTGGGTGGAGATTTCAACCAACTCTAACTCAACACACCACCCCTGCGGACGGGGCCGGTGTTCCAAGCTACTCTGGAGCCTGACGAGAATGGCAGTAGCTGGCAACGATGTAGAACACCCCTGCGTTTTCACAGGACAAAGGCGCAGCTGAAGTCCGTAGAAAAAGGATGAAACAGGGGATACATGACCCTTGGAAAAACATCTTGTAATATATATCTCTGAATGGCATTTCCTCTCCTTTCCAACTAAAAAGTCTTAAACATGTTAAACTTCCATGTTCTGGTTAAAAAAATCTGTGGTTTTAAACATGGTTTCCACCAAAACCTCATCAACATCCAAAAAAAAATCACAGCTCCGCCGCGCTACCAGCTCATCCCTTCTCGAGCCTAGGACCACGCGGATGCCACGGGCTTTGCAGAAAAGCACCGCCACCACCAAGAGAAGATAGATGCACTTCCTGCACCCAAAAAAAAATGTGATTTCATGTGTTTTAATAATCACTTAAGTGATGATAAGTGATGATTTCATGAGAAAGTTACGAAATGGAATTATAAAATGTGTAATTAGAAGATGGGAATTCCTCTCTACATGGAGATTCAAATGGTAAATCCTGGAAAATTATGGCACCATCAATGGGATAGAATAAAATAATGGGGTAGAACCATCCCTTCCCCGCAATCTTAAGCACCTACCAGAAACCATGGTTTAGTAGGGTATTTACACATCTTTGAAACCATAGAATGGGGGTGTTTAATATGAACGGGTGATGAGATTATGGGAATTTTTTTCTAAATCGACAATTAATTAAATGGAAAAATATGGGACAATAGTAATGGAAACATCATCTATTGGATATGTTCTAGGTATGTTTCATTTGATATTATGGGCTGCAACTGACAGTCAGACATGGGCAGCTGGGAAATCAACAAACTAAATGGAGGCTTGTCCAGCACACCATGTTTGATTACCAGACAGGAATCACAAATAATTAATCCACTTCTGATGCCCCATTTGCGTATGATATGCCAATCAAAAAACATGGAATATCATACATAACGTACTAAATAACAATGCAACACAAAAATCGTATTTGTAAAACATAACCGAAGGAAGTTTAGAAGTCAAACTTGAGAGGGGGAACACGAAAGGTAGGTAAGCAAGAAAGGAACCGAAGAAAAAATGAAGGGGAGAGGGCAGGAAAAAAAAATAAAGTGGAGTCTGGTAAAAGCGACGCGGCCATTTTCTTTCCAAAAATATAAAGGGGAGTCTGGTAAAAGCGACTGAAAGGCTTCGGCG
>CAMXCT020003089.1:0-76664 GCA_947184155.2 Cladocopium goreaui | reverse complement strand
ACTAAAATGATCTAAAATGGATGATTTGGGGGTACCCGTACTTTAGGAAACCTCCATATCCCTTATGATTGGCACCCAACTTGGCCATCTTGCCCGAACTCACAACTGCTAGGTCGCCGGCACTGTCTGCTGACTCTTTGCAGCAACCCCAACAGGGGCGGTTCGGTGTATAGCTCGGCAGTGCCCATGTTTTTTTTTGGGCCAATCCAGAGGTGAAAGCCAAAGCCCAATGGTGGTAACTCCACTGGTAACTCTCCAAGTGCAAAGTTGCTGCCTTGTGGTAATTTTTTCACGCCATGGGAAGTCACCATGGTAGGTAGGTAAATCATCTAAAAAAAGGAATATTTTCCATACTGTGGGTGAAACGATGTCATAAACCATCCCCCAAATCACCATAAATGGGTTGTAATGCATAAACCATTCCCAGTCATGGGTGGTTTATGACACTATTTTTACCCTAGATACGTAGCATCGAAGGGTCCATGAAATCTGCCTCTGGATCTTTCACGAAACGCGCGAACCACGCTGTGCTGGCTTGGTACCAGCTCCATGAGTTCGCCGTGGGGCCCAAGGATAGCGTCAAACGATACCTGAAGACCAGATCGGTGCAATGGAACTCACGGAGGACAGCGCTTGACAGTTTCTCAAAATTAAGGCTCCACCATCCGTATGGTTTTTATTGTCCTCCATTTTGGGAGGCCCACATTCTAGATTCACCTTGAGGGTCAACAGTTTCAAGCACAGTTTTTGGTGTTTCTCCAACAGCTGGCACATCCCAAACCTTCGACATGGAAGCTCGAAATGGGTTTGTCTGAAAACAGGGTACTCTGATGGTTTATCATCATTTTTCCTATGAAATGGCACGCAATCTTGGGGGTACCGGGCATACCGCATTTTCCGACACACCCAAACGGGATAAGAAGAGACTTACAATTACCAAATCAATCTGAAAGACGCATAAATACACATTTTTGATCCATGTTTCAATGGATTGGTTTAAGGGACAACCTTAACCGGAAACCATAGATTTTCCCATTAAACATTGAGTTTTCCTGAATTTTTTCCCTTAAACCAATCCATTGAATGTTGGGGATGGTTGCATTACATATTCTTGACTCTTGCTCACAATATCAAATCAGGAGTCCCTTTCTACTGGTTGGTGAGTGGGATTCCCCATGATGAATGCGACAATCCTCGCTATATTTTATATAATGACATGGATTTCAGAATAAGGTACCTCAAATATCCTCAAATCGGTTGGTCAATCACCACGTTCCCTATTCGATGGCCATTTTCTTGGGGTTAAAATCCAAAATTTCAAGGCACACCCATATAATCATCACATGGATCTGGCTGAGTTATAAGAATTCACCAACCCAAAAAAATGCTGAAATAAAACCATTTAGGGGATGATTCCCTGAATCCTAACCATCATTCTAGTGACGTCACAGTGAAGTTAATATAAACATAAGTCATCCGGATCATCCGACTGGATTTCTACTTTTTGTTGTTATCCAGTCTTCAAGTCTCTTCGCCCGGTCGGGCGACGGTAGCACCCTGAAACGCTTCACGTTTCAGTGGTAGGGATGCCTGACGTGGCAGCCGCAGGTGATGAAAATTCACGAGAGTTGCCTGCTAGAATCAAATTGCAACTAGGGTCTAGGGTTTCAAACATGTTTGCCAAATCTAAAGGTGGTAAACCCAAGAAAAAAATAACCAGTCATTACCAATTTCACAAGAAATGGGACCTTTACCCTCCAAAATTGGAGGTTTATCCTCTACTAATCAAAGATGGCAATGGACGAACCTCCGAAAATATATGGTTTTCCATGGTTTTCCTCTTAAGACCTCCAGTTATAGGGGATTTCCAATTGCCATGTTTGATTGCCGGAGGTATAGGTGCATGATCGGGCTTGCCAGGTAATACCACAGCAAGGGCGGAGATGTGCAAATCCGTGAGCTTCCAACCAGCCCTGGCCGTGCCTTCAAAGAAATGGTTGCAATTGGCCTCACAGCACCAAAAGACATCCATGCCTTTTCCCAAAGTCACACAACATGTTTATGCTTATGGCCCGAAAACCGGCCTAGCGTTTTTGCGATATTTGGGGTGGGGTGGGGCTGGTGGGGATGTTCACGTCATTTGCATGTGCTAGACGTGTCTTTCTTGCTACGCTAGACACGTCTTTGCTTCTCTTTCACACACACACACACACGTGATGCTACGCTAAACATGTTTTTTGCTACGCTAGACACGTCTTTGCTTCTCTTTCACACACACACACACGTGATGCTACGCTGAAGTTGAATATTCAACACAAATAGAATACTGTAGACCATTCCAGAGGTCAGCTAACTAAAACTGTCTACCGTGTGCAACGTGGAAATCCAAAGGTGGTTGCTCACACGGGCACAATCGATGCATGTTGGAAATCATGTAAAAAATGACTCCCAGCACTTTGTCAAGTCGCAATGCGATGATCATGTGCTACGCCAAAGCATGGCAATGGCGATACATAATTACATCGAAATGCTGATGTGTGTGATATCACTGCAAAGACGGTCCGCAAGTTGAAGTGATGGAAAAGAATCGCTGGCGCTGTGGCGAAACGCAAATGACCCCAAAATCCGTTACGTATTTTGGAGGTGCGTAACAACAAAAATATACTCGTCGTTGAGGTAAAACACGATTGATTTCTTTGCAGTTGGCAATGGAATTGCGAGCCCAAAAACACAAATGGTGCTTCAAATGTTGTAGAAAACGCATAATTTTTTATGTTTGGAAGAAGACTCTGATCATGAAAAACGATGAAAATGCTAGGCCGATTTCCGGGCCGTTCGGTTTATGTTTTAGTAATCTTGTATGGGTATGAATAATTGCAGGATTGTAGATATAAATTACTCTTTCAGAGTTTTTGCAATTCTTTTTTAACATTCCGAGCTTACCATGGAAAGCTGAAATTTGCAGGATTTGCCCAAGATTGCGTAAAAAATATATAACATATTCCCAACAAATTTCCCAAATGATGGATTAAACTGATTGAACATACCATCTGGCAATTTAGGACATTTAACATAGCTATTGAGCATAGCCATGTAGTTCGCTGAATTATTGGATCCCACTAAACCATATAATCCTATTTTTTCCTTTTTCATCCCATTAAAATCCGATAAACCATAAAAATAACCAATTAAACCATACAATACACGGTCTATTCATGTTTTTTCTCCTTTGTCATTTCGTTAAAATTAAAATCCCATAACATCCCATAAAATCCCATTGCGGTTCACTTGGATGGTGCGCCAACCCTCGACCAACTTTGGATCCAAGTGGCTCTTGAAATCCAGGAAGGATACAGAGTTTGAATTGGGCGCGGCAAAACGACGCCACCTTAGTGGCAGGTTTTGCCCGGTGGTGCCCCAGGTCGTGAGCCAAAGTTGTTCTTACATAGCTCCAATACCTGTTATGTTTATGGTAGATATAAATTTATCATTTATCTATACCTAGTACTGAACTTATAACCCGGGGGGGGGCGCACCACTTTGTTTCAGTTTGAGTGATAGTCTTCTTAAAGCCGCGAATTCTCCAATCAACACCATCCCCAACATTCTTTCTTCGATTCCTTCGATTCGGGAAAATCTGCCCAAAGATATTTCTTCAGCTGGTTAGCAAAGTACAAAAAATGACATTGTACTAAAGCGCAAAAGATTTTCCAGATAAACATTTCAAAATTCAACTTTCCCAAGGACTTGACATCCAAAACGTAAATCTTGTGATTCTTCCCTTCCAGCTGGTGATGTTACGGTGTATGAATTCTTTGATTTTAGGGATCCGAGACCAACACCTAGCAATGGTTTGTGGAATGAATTGGGTGGATATGATACCCATATTCAGCTCAGAAGGCCTATCATAATATGCATTTATATCCTATTGGTACTATCATTATTGTCACTAATGATGATCGTTGCTGTTATTATTGATCCACTGCAATTCTAATGTCAAAATTATTGTTATCGCCCGATTCTTGAGATTCTTTTCCAGTCATAACTACCCCCAAAAAGATGCCGACAAGTATTTGTAGGATGATTCGACGATGCAAGGAAAACATGGGCTAAGGACAACACTAGTCTCCTCAGGACATAATTTACAGCAAAAACTGCGAGCATTATTACAATCACTACTAGTACGTTATCATTATTTATTTACTGTTCTTATCCGTTGTATTATCTGACAATATCATCATTGTTACCCAATATGCTATATTATCCGTTTGATAATACATTACATACAACATACATTATCATTGTTATTTCATTACTAATTAATTAGATCTAATTTAGTGTAGCTAGCAATGTGGGATTCACCCAATGCCAAAAAAACTACAAAAAAAAATGGGGATGTTGGAATCCCACCGATGATTGTGATGATTGTGAGGATGGTTTATGAAAATTATTGGGTGAATCCCACATTACTTTGATAAATTGATTGATTCATTACGTGAAAAAATTCTCGAAGCATTACCCTCTGGTAAATTAAATTGTTGACCCTGAAAATCACCAACTTTTAGTGGAAACTAATCTTCCAAATCTTGTCTGGCAGAGTCTATGTTAATTTACTGGAGGGTAGATATCCAAATATTCAATTATTTCCCAATCAGATAATTAATAATTACTAACTAGGGGTAATCCAATTAGATACTAAAATATCTAGATAAAGATAATCCTATATTCTCCAACCATTAGGTATCCAAATATCTCCTTTCATTGGATTGTTTTTTTTCGGGAAACTTTTAACCGAAAAGCCGAACATGATCTTCATGGGAAAATCGATGGTTTCCGGTGCGTAACCAACAGGCGCCCGGACAGTAGGTCCCATTGCTCTCCCGTGGGGCATGGCAGGCCCTGTGCTGCGTAGGCCTTTCGCAGGTCCAGCTGACTAAAGCCCAAGCCTCCGTTGCGGAGCGAGGCTTGAATCATCAAGGTTACTTATAGTAGATTAGTAGGTACTAATATCATTACTATTAATGATATTTACCAATATACTAGCATATTATTATCTAATATTATTTAATTACTTATATCAAATTTCTATTTCAATATTAATATTACTAGTAATCTGATATTCTTCTATGTCCTCAATATTAACTGATATAGTACAAATATGAATACTAAATAATCTAGTTGTATCATCAATATAGTTTATAACAGTTACAATACTGAAAACACATATTAGCAACTATCAATACTAGATAGTAACTAGCAGTAACTATATTGGTCATCATTAATCCGTAGGTTTTACTAGCGACCGGAGGTCGTTACATAACATAATGAGTAACGATTAGTATCTAATATTCAAAAATGATCCTAAATATAGAAAAATATACTATATACTGACTAGTATTCATCTTGAATTACATCGTTCGATATCACCCACATTTATGGCAATGATGTCACTAATATACTGTACAATAGTAATAATGTCAATAATAGTTAAGTGATTAGTAGTGCAATTACTATTTCGATTATTGTCGAATTACTATCACTATTGCGATATTAGTGTTCATTAATGCAAACCAAATGGGGAACTACTGATAGTAAAATAGCTGGAATAGTGATAGTAAGAGTGAAATTGTCGTGAAATATACATCAGACAAGTAGTTGATAGTTGGAAATGACATATTGAAATAGTAATATTGTTATAGTACAGTAGTAATATAGAATTACTTTAGTAATACAAATAGTGATGCTATAGTGATAATGAAATTATAATGATAGTGATACTGATTCAACAGTGATAGTGATGCTGATAGTGGTAGTACAGTAATTAGTTGGAATAGTGATAGTAATTGTGAAACCAATATAATAATCGCAATAGCGATAATAATGCCAATAGTACCAGTAATGGCAATCGTGATAGTATGGTCCCATTGTATAAGGCGTTATGGCAGTTTTCGACGGAAAAAAGGTGGTTTAACCATCAAAATGGTGAAACCATCAGCTTTCGCACGCAAAAATTGGAATTTAAGCCTTTGAATCTTGGAAATGGCTGTGGTCCGAAATGCACTATACAGTACTTGCAACATGGCAAATAACAAATGAACAACCATAGGATGCTGGGGTACCCTGTTGTAACGCAAAGCCATGTGAACACAGGCATGATATTCAAGAGGAAGCTAGCACCGGAAGCAAGCACAAATTGGATGGTAGGTGTATGTATATTAAATTAACTATGCCTTCCTGTAATCATTGTGACCCAGTCCAATGATGATTTACCCTCTGGTAACTTAACTGGTTGGTGGTTTCAATCCCTTTGAAAAATATTAGTCAGTTGGGAAGGATTATTCCATATATTATGGAAAATAAAAAATGTTTGAAACCACCAACCAGTTAATATAGCAATGGAAAGTAGTTCCCCATTTATAGATGATTTCTCATGATTTCCCACTAAAAACAAAAATGCAGATGCTTTCCCATTAATTAACATATCAATTTATAGAAAATTTTCATTAAACAACAAATTTAAAGATGAATTCTCAATAAAAAAACCCAAAGTTATAGATGATTTTCCGATTAAAACACAATTTTATAGTTGATTTTCCCATTAAAACCTCCATTTACAGACAATTTTCCCATTCAAACACAACTTTATAACTGATTTTCCCATTCAACCCTGCATTCAGCGCGGGGATTTCCATGGCATTTGCCCCTGCCCCTGCTCCGAAGGGGTCAGTCGCCCAGCTGCTATCTCGTCCGCAGGCCAAAGCTGTGAAAACGTCACAAAGGCCACAAATCCTGGGCCACCAGCCAGAACCAGCCAGCCAGAACCAGCCACCAAAAACCATAATGACCATTGGCCATGGTGATTCATAATCAATATCTAACTAATATATGGTTAATCGAAGGAAGTTTAGAAGTCAAACTTCCGACAATATGGACAGATGAAAAGCAGAGCAGGGAAGAGGCAGAGAGAAGAGGAAGATTAGAAGAAAGAAGATTAGAAGAAAGAAGAGTAGAAGAGAAAGAGTAAGAAGAAAGAAGATGAAGACGCGCGAAAAGGTAGGAAAGTCGCGAAACACTGTGTTTTTCCAATGATTCCGGAGGGTCGAAAAGTAGGCTCGCTAAAGCGGCGGGTGCGGAGCCAGCTGGCCAGATGAGTGATGAAAAATTGCACGCCGTTGTGGCGCGAAGCACATTTCGAAGTCAAAATGCAGAAAACACACCAGCGTCGGACCACTTTTGGAAGTTGAGATGGCGAAAAAGTGCACGCCGTTGTGGCGTCAAAATGTACAAAGCACTAGGGGTTCGGACCACTTTTGGAGGTTCAGATGTCGCTTCGCTTCAAGACACTACACTACAGGACATTACACTACACTACACTCCAGTACACTACATTACACTACATTACACTCCAGTACGCTCCACTACACTAAATTACACTACACCACGCTACATTACACTGAATGACACTGCAACACAGATAGACAGGTAGACAGCTAGACAGATAGACAGATGAAAGGGAGAGATAGATAGACAGGTAGGTAGATAGATAGATAGATAGGTAATTAGATGAAAGAGAGAGAGAGAGAGGCCAGCTGGGTAGATGAGATAGATAGATAGATGTCTAGACAGATAGACAGACGCACAGACAGATAGATAGACAGACAGACAGACAGATAGATAGATAGATAGATACATCGATAGATACATAGATCGATACATGGAGAGATAGATAGATACATAGAGAGATAGATAGACAGATAGATAGATAGATAGGTAGATAGATAGATAGGTAGATAGATAGATAGATAGGTAATTAGATGCAAGAGAGAGAGGTAGATCGATAGATACATAGATGCATAGATACATAGATACATAGTCAGAGAAAGAGAGAGAAAGAGAGGAGACCTCAAGCACCTTTCGGTCCATCAGTGGCTTCGCTCTGCCATCCCTCATTCACAACAACCAAGCTCTCCTATAGGTTTCCTATTTTTGAAACTTCCGCCACCGCCTTGTGCGGTACTACTGGTAAAGGGCGATTTATATTACTGTAATAAATCATGCATGACCATGGTTTCAGAATTACCAGCATGTCAAGTTGTGATTAATAAACCGGTTTTAGAAACCATCAAGTTGTATTAAACCAATAAATCAATAATAATAAACACAGAATAAAGGGATGATTATATAATCCCATCTCAAGTTGTGATTCATAAACCGGTTATGATTGTTTATGGTGATTATATATATATACATATAATCATAGCAATCCCAGGAATTTTACGTTTATGTGCTTTTATTGTGATTTGTTTGGTGGGATTTTCTGGGATTGTGCGGGATTCTCTGGGGTACATGGCCCAGAACTGATTTCGATGATTCACCTACTAATCAAATTCAAATTGGTGATTTTTCCAAGTTGCAAACTGCAGCACATTGTAAACCGAAAGTACAACCATCATCAACTAAACACCAACCATAAACCAACAGTTTATCCAGCAACTCTTCGTTTTGTTTCTCCAAGCATCTCATGTGTCAGGTAGGCTGCCAACTCTCGTCGCTCCCGTTCCAGCTCGTCCGCGGCCTGAAAAACGCTTCTCTCAGCTGGTGGGTGATGCCAACCAAAACTGGTGCAAGCGGTTAATCTCTGGTTCTTATGTTCTGTAACAGTTTGCGATGGAAAAGGGGCCATTTAGTGCATGTAGAATCCTTTATAGATGTTTTACCTATTTAAAAAAAAATCAATAGCTATGTTAAATTACCAAAGTAGCAGCCCGGATCTTTGATGATTTTTGGCAAAACACCTCAGAACTTCTGAGAATAGGGAAAATATTCGTTCGGACCATAGCTGAACAATAGCTGAACAACGTTTGCAACAATCTTTCCAGGCCCAATTTGTGGAGGAATCAGCTTCCAGCGTAGCCTCCATGGTTCCTCCCAATAGGCGGTAAAGGTTGGTCCTCAGCATACTTCAAGAAGCCTCCCCTGGGGCATACCCAAAGATTTCGAGGATGCCCTACAGTTGGGTGCCTTCTGGTCATCAAGCATGACTTGCTGGACAATTCCCACATCAAGTTCGATGATTGGCCCATTTACCACAAAGACTTCCATGTACTTTGACCAGGGAACTATGTCTGATTGCCGACCTGTGAAAGTGCACCATCTTTGAACACATGTTTATGTTTCTCCCATGTGGAAGCTTTTGATTTGAAGTGTGTGCATTATGAGGTTTGATATCTAATACTGGGACTTGATGGGGATAAGAAGGCATTTTTTTCTGGCAGCCTGGTATGAAACAAACAACGCCAACAAATTGCGGCAAATATCACGCATTGATATCATGACACCTATGCAACGGATGTGCACGTGCACATGCACTCGCCAACTTGCCAAGCAACTTGGCAGTGGATGTCAGCGGGTAGCCTGGTGATTCGCATCAAAGTGGCCGGAAAAAACGAAGCAAACATCAAACCACCCCTCCTTCTATGTAGTTGTGATCCGTTTCTTGGAGATATCCGACAACTGGATATCATATGATATCATCTGGTGGTATACCTACCCCTCTGAAAAATCATGGAGTTCGTCAGTTGGGATGATGACATTCCCATATATCATGGAAAATAAAACGGTTCCAAGCCACCAACCAGTTACAGTATGCTACCCTTTTTGTGGGTAAATTCCCCCATTCCACCACGATACACAAAAGGACCCAGCCAGTGACCCACCCAAGGAACATGGTTCAGGACGGTCGCCCACCACGAAGTTGCATTTGAATGGAGTCCTGTCCAGTTTCATCCAAGTTATTGGGCCTGGTAAACCTACAAAAAACGATGGAAAAATCCACCATGTTTTATGGGAAAACTCACTATTTCTATGGCGATTTTCAATAGCTATTTTGACATAACCAGAGGGTATTTGGGCATTTTTCATGGAAACCAGTGGTGTTTCAAGGGAATGATACTGATAAGGGGAAACCAATTAAGTGAAAAAGGCTCGAAAAGGGTACCGCAATTTTCAGAAACATCCATTTGCATATCTGCCACGCTAAAAGTTCTTGATTCTTGAGCTTCTGAAGAAATGTGGGTTTTGCTGAGTGGTTTCAGGACATTGCCCTGCAGCTTGCAAGGTTTACGCAAGTTTATTCAATGGCCAAAACACGATTCATTTTTGCTTCTCCATCCCATCCTATCTATGTCTACAAAAATAAACACACAAACACACACACACATACAGTGAATGGAAGAATTCCTGCACCACCAAAAGGATGGTTGAAACCCATAAATAATGGGATGTTTACCACCTTTCAACGGGTGCAGGATTTCTTCCATCCACAGTATCATAACCTTTAGATACACATGATTTCACATACTTCCAAGCTTGGGCTCATCATTGCAACCCCCAAGTTGGTCCCAATCGGACTGGCCAGTGGACTGGTTTTTGAGATGATCGTGATGGAAGGCTACTGATGAACCACAAAAGCATTCGATACTGTTGGAATATGTAGTGTATATAAATATATAATATATAAAAAGTATATATATATACGTATATACATATTTATACTGTATAGCACATTCGCATGTATATATAATAATATGTTATCAGGCTTTCCGCAAGATTTCGTGTCCCCAATAATGATCATCTACAAAAAGAGGTCGGGGCCAGTGAACACTCAGTCGTACCAAACGACCAATCGAACTCATATGAACTCATCAACCCTTTGCTCTATCAGTCCCTACAGCATGCCCTTAAAAACAGTGGTGAATATGTCCCACGAATCATCAGGTTCAAATAGCTACTGTACATATATAATCTTCAAATCGTGCATATAAAATTTTAACTGAATCATTTTCCATAGCTACGTTGAATTATCAGAGGATATCCCGGTTATTTTTCATTCTAGTCTCATGGTCAGTTGTGCTTAGTTTTGCCCAATAGCCAATCAGTAGGGCTATTTTCAGTGGCTCAGATTAGTTTATGTGGAAAAGTGTTTCCAGGATATTAGTTCAATGATGATCTGGTTGGTGGTATACCTACCCTCTGAAACATATGAAAGTCAGTTAGGCTTATTATTCCCAATCTATGGGAAGTCGTAAAATTCCATGATATTCCATGGTTCCAGGCACCACCAACCAGTGATGTTTCCTCCATGATTTCCAGGTATCCAAGGTATAGATTCTATCTATTAGAAAAGGCTTTGAAACCCATCATGTTCACCACATGTTTCGCAAAACATGGTTGGTCCAACCACCATTTTCTACCAGCTTTGAAGGTCATATCCAGCATGTTTCATGGTTAAACCACCAATTGTTCATGGTTAAACCGTCAAACCATGTCAAACCACCATTTTTCATGGTGAATTCCAACATCTTTCATGGTTCAACAACCCTAAACCCAAGCTCTGCTGGCACCTGCACATGGGACACGTGACGCTAGGGCATCCCGCACACTCCGCGGAGCGTTGCACCCGCAAGCCGCAGCCCGGGCAGGGCTCAGAGGAACGAAGCCTAGGATCTAAAGGGGATTAAGTTAAGTTAGCAATTTATAGTTGATTTACCTTTAAAACAGGGTGAATTTCCATATAGTTGTGTTAGTTTTCCAGGGTAATAAGTTGTTCGAAAGTGGGGTTATAACTAGCTTAATGTGGGTAAAACAATGCCATAAATCACCAATGATTGGGAATGGTTGATACCGCCTATAAAAATGGTGATAGGTGGATTTATAACCATCAATATGACTAATACTACTGTGGATAGAAGAAATCCTGCCGGTTGGCAGATGGTATATCACACTATAATCCATAAAGTTTCATAGGAATCCCAAAAGTTACCAACTGGGTTAATTATGTCATGATCATTAATGGGAGTAAAACAATGCCATAAACCACCCATGACTGGGAATGGTAACCATAGCACCTATAAAAATGGTGATTTGGGTGATGGTTTATTATTGTTTTACCCACATTGAGTGAAGTTAGCTATTAACATCTATTATATAACTAACAATTGAACACTTCTTTGTTAATCCCATTAGTGAATTATAGTCAATCATAGTCATATACTTAACTAACAATCATGATCCCAAACATTGTTAACATGAAACTTACAGTTATTTAGTTAACTGATGCGATTAGTTACTTTACATGACCCCCTTAAGATGAATATATTAATATCTCTTAAGTTAAATCGTTTGGATGAATGATCCCATAAAAGGATAAAACTAATTATCGGCAATTATGTCCCTTATTCATGCGATTATGAGTAACTTGAGTTTCATGGAGTTATTTAATAGCGGAATGTTTTCATGAATCCCATTATTACCCTCTGGTAAAGAAACGATTTACCCAGCTATAAAATGGTGGATCTTTCCATAGTTATGTAAACGTTTACCAGAGGGTACCCTCTGGTTATTTAACATAGCCATGGAAAATCACCATTTTTAATAGGCAAACCATCTATAAATGGGCCATTTTCCATGGCTATGTTAAATAACCAAAGGCAACTCACTTAATTTAATTTGTCGGGAACATCTACCCGTTTACGGACTCAATTCATGGGATTTTTCCATGATCCCAGGCCGTCCTTTCCGGCCGAGTTTTCATGGATTAAACTGAAAAATATGGGATAATTCAACATGCAATAATTTAACTTAATAAAGCTTAAATAATTAAGATTATCCCAAAGTTAATTAATTAAATTTCATTAAGTTAACTCATCCCACTAATTTGAATATATTAACTATTTGATATCACGCTCGAGTATTTAATTACATCAACCCCATTCAACATGATCAACTATGAATGGTGTTAAGTATCAACTTGGGATTAACGCAACTAAGTATCAACTTAACTGTTAATAAATTTATTTTACAAATGATCAGTGTTCAAAACCCCTGTTGGCTGATGTTTATACAGGGTTATACCATCCAATATATAGTTGCACGGGGGATTATCAAAATCTATTCTGATAATCCCATTCTTATACAGCCAATCAGCATAACGGGACGACAGAGGGTTTTGAACACAGCTCAGGTTAATACAAAAAGTTTTTATATGTATCTAGTATCAACTTCGAATGATCACCAATGTTCTAAGACTTGAGTCAAATCAACCAATTTAGTTAGATTAACAATTACAATAGTTGATCATGAGTTACAATAGTGGAATTAAGGGGATTAACTTCAGCATCAAAACATGGAGTAGCTATTAAAGCCAACAATCGAATTATAATGAACTCATACTCAATTTCAACCAATGGTTACCAAACCACCAAGAAATCATTGGTTGGAAATCGTCTACCTTAATTTAACCAATTAAATTATTAGTTAAGAGTTGCACGAAGGATTTAGCTATCAAAAAACTATATACAACAAAGAATAAGTTCAGTAATTTATGAAATAATTGAGTCAAGCCACCAATATCCATCAGTCATCGATTAACTCACATACGACCACCACTATAATTATCATCATCCGGATAATGTATAGGAAGATCCCATCACCAAACAAGCAGTTACGTAAGAATCATCGACTCGTGATTCTCCTCAAAGCTCCATGTGGTTCAGTATGCCAATTGCCATGTTTGCTTCAATTGAATAATCAAAGAAACTGAATTATAGAATTTAGATTTATGAAGATTAGTATTTAATAACCATAGCTACAGTATATATAGATTCTTCACTAAAATAAATTTGACAATGGTCCTTCTCCAAGACAATTTGGGGATGAGCCCCAAGGATCATCCGTTTTTTCCGAACCTTCTCAATTTATTTCGGAGTTCCTATATATATATGTATATAATATAAACCTATATACTTATATATATATGTATATAAATACATATAATTATACATCCAAATATATATATATATATATCGATAAATAAAAACATCTATATATATAATATAGAAATGTAATATGGAAATGCAACTAAGGTACGAATATGTATCGACCTCTCCTTTTCTCACCTTCCAGGCCGTACCAAGGGACAAGTATAGCACTGATTTCGCTTCGTCGTCGCTGGTGGCATCCATCACTGCCTGACGATTCTGGAAGTAACCTGATGATTCTATGACCTTTAACTTGTGGCCGTTTGCTTTTACTCAAATTATCTGATTCTGTTGAGCTGGTACAAAATTCTTGGGCATCTGTCATGACATCTTCTGCATGGTGGGAACATCGGGTGAGTTTGCGCCCTTGTTCTTTTCAATGTGAAACTGCTCAAATCCACGAAGAAGCAGAGATGGGAAGCATCCAACGGCGAGCAATCAAGGGTGGCCTCTGTTCTACTCATTGCAACAAAAAGAACCTATTGCTAAAGTTCGCCTATTAATAATTATTAATATATATATATATTTATTCACGATTATTAATGCATATATTAGTTCCTATCTGTCCTCAATTTCCCAGGGGGATCACTCACCGTCCACGGCCAAAAATCCAGTCCCTTCCAGGGACACCGCGGTAGCCTGACATGCTTGGCTGGTCAATGGCAAGGTCAAGACCCCCACGTCGCGAAAGTCCATGCCTCGGTCCATGCGTATATGTTAGACGTATATGATACATATGTATGACACATTATGATATACATATATATATATATATATGTATATATATATGTATATGTATATATACATATGTATATATCTAAGCATATACATAGTTGATAATCATATGCGATATATATATATATAGTATATATACAGAGAGAGAGAGAAATACCAGAAAGGATAGAAAGGGAGTTTACCACTATTTTAGTAGGCTTTGACTTTTCTATCTTTTTGGGGGTTGCTAACTGCGTATGTCCATCCCAAAGTCAATTAACAATGATCAAATGCAATTCTTGGTAATTTATAATAATTCACCGACCTGAAATAAGACCATCTTGGGATAATTCCACTTACTAATCATTCCATATCCAATCAGGTCACGATGTGAGGTCACTATAATTCATCCAGAATTATGGCTATCCCTCCATGCATCCAACGGTCACCCATTGGCCGTCCAAGCTGGTTAAAAAAAACTTGCTGGAAATCCCCATGTCTGGTGGGCACTTATCGACCTACCAGAAGTTCACACGAACTCTGCAACTTGGAGGCTATCCGGCAGCATGAAAAAACCTGGCCGCAAGAAGGGCTTTTAGAAAAATTGCTCTCCTGAAGTTGGCACCATACCAGCCTTTAGAAATCATGGCTAGCTGGGAAATCCCCTGTACATGGGCATTCAAGTTGGGGTATAATCTCTAAAGTCTAATTGTGTAATTTTCATTCATTTTCCATAGCTGTGTTTGATTACCGGATGGCAAATCAACTAAAAAACTCCGCGGAAAACATTTCTCTCTCGATTGATATTGCTTGATATTGCTTGCACATTAAGTACTAATAAATAGTTCCAAGAAAAAAGTGCTGTCTCACAATTGGGATTCCAAACATGGCACAATTAACATAGAAAATTACAGTTTCCGCAAATGCCCATCCATCGTGAGAGTTGAAATCCCAACAAGCCAAGCTTGCCGCAGTCTAGCGTCCGAACGAGGAGGGTTTCAGGGTTACAAACTCCTCCAGTCCATCAAAATACTGGTACTCAAACATGGCAATGGAACATTTAACATACAGTAACCATTTATACAAAGTGGGGCCCCCAAACGATAGCTAAGTTGGTGAACATAACTCCAATTTCACTATTGTTTATGGTACCTATAACTATAGTATTCATGGGGTTTATAAACAATCTAACATCACTGGAGGGCCCCACATTGGTTTATAGATGGTTCCATGATTTATAGATGATTTTATAAATAACCATTTATTCATGGGAAAATCATTGATAAATTTAACATACAGTAACCATTGATAGATGATTTTCCCATGAACAAACCACCGTTTTTCGTTGGTGGGATTTCCCAGCCGTTGATTTTCCACCGTTGAGCGAACTGGTGTCGCTCCAAAACCTCGAAGCGCAAATCCATGGTGGGTTGGAAGCTCCACATAACTACCCAAATCAGGCTATGTCTTCAAATTAGGCCCTCTGAAATCAATAGAAACCATATAATTTTCAACATTTCCATCGTTTTCACAGCCATTTTATGGGATTTATCACCATTGTCATCAAAAAACATGAAAAAATCACACGCAATCCATCGCAATCGCCTATATTTGATGGACAAATCGAAAAAAAAACATCAAATAAATCTCCACAGATCTCCGAAGTTCCCAGGATTTCCCAGGATTTCCCAAGTCACGGATCATCCAACAACTAACCCCCAGCCCCCAGCCCCCATCCCATCATCATTCCACCTTTCAGCGCGTGCTGCGCGAAGATCTTTCGTCGCAGGTGGAGCTCATTGACCATGGTGGTGAACGAGGCGTATTTCACCGTCATGCCGTAGCCTCAGCTTCGCATTAGTGGAATCCAGTTGTTTGATAGGTCGCCGATTTTGCCATGAAAAAACGATGGGAATGTTACCCGTTTACGGTACACGTTTACATAACTATTGGACATCACCACTTTAATGGGTAAGTCAACTATAACTGGGCCATGGCTTCCATAGCTATGTTAAATTGCCAGAGGGTAAGTTTTACAAGAATCGCTTTCAGTGTTTCATTGGCTTGCGGGAACACGATGTAACATTTTACTACACTATCCAGCGGTGAATGGAGGGGTGAAGGCAGCCATGGCTATCCATATTCCAGTGGGGAAGCGCTTTGGAGCTACTGAAAGTTCCAACCGCTAATGACAGAAGCCACCGGATCCGATGGAGGCTACAGTCAGAAGCCAGCAATTGGGCTTGCGCCTCCAAACCCACCATGGAGCGGATCGATGATTCAAGAACCCAACTGTCATGTGGGGAAACTCTGCTCCGAAAAGCTGGCCTTTAGCTCCGAACTCCAAAAAAAACGGAGAGTTTGTCAATTCGGAAATCTGCTTGATGTGTGGTAAAGTTTGTGGGATGATAGCCATGGCTTGCACCTGGATCGTGGGTTTGCTTTCGAGGCGCCAAACATGAAGCGCCGAATATCGCTTAAATTGATGTATCCCGCGCGCATTGTGTCCTGAGCAGCCAAGGATATGAATAGAATCACACCCTCAAGGGGAACTGCTGCTGTTGCAAACATACGGTGGGTGGAAGAAATCCTGCACCACCTGGGTTGCTTGAAACCCTATGAACAATGGGATAAATCAACTATCAACTGGTGCAGGATCTCTTCCATCCACAGTATTAAGTATCTCTCTATCTGTCTACCTGTCTATCTTTCTGGCTGTCAGTTGATCTGTCTGTCTATCTGTCTATCTGTCCATCCATCTATTGTTCTTATCCTTCTTATCTATCGATGGATCTATTTATTTGTCTATCCATATGCATATATGTATGACCCATATACAGTATGTATACATACGTAATAATTATGTGTATATATATATATAAAAATAATTGTATATACATACACCTTACATATATATATATATAACGTATATAACAATATAACTCTCTATGCAATTCTATCCATGTCTGAAAGGATGTCTCACTGAGTGGAAGAAAAACATCACTTCGCCCATGCAGCGAAGGATCAAGCTCAGCAAAAACCTCTTCCACCTCGGGCTGCGAAGTTCTGCAATGATATAGGAAAACCATAGGAAAACCATATGAAATGGAGGTTTACCATCTGCTTATTTAACACAGCGAACTGGAACATCCTTTATAAATGGAGGTTTTAATGGGAAAATCATTTCAGGAATAGTTCTGTTCAGTATATGCTGGCTTCGCCATCTTTACCACTGAAACTCAAGATGATCAAGAGACTCGAAATTTTGAAAGAATCGAAGCTACCAGTGAAGCCTATAGCAAATGGACAGGTTGAACTCCCAAATATTCTCGGCTTCGGATTCCAGTGGCAGCACGATGAACCTCACGCCACCCAGGTGCAGTGCAACACGCTGGCATAAGCGACTTCAGATCTTCCACCTCAGCGATTCTGCGATTCGCAGCAAAGGTCATCACTTTGAAATGTCGAAACACCTGCTAGTATTATATATTACAAGGTGGTGCCCCCCAGTTATAAGTTGGTTTATAAGCCCATTAACTATAGATATATCACCTATAAACCATAGTTATTGGAGTTATAAACCAACTTAGCTATCTTGGGGGCACCACCTTGTAATAATGTCATCGTGATTATGATATGATAATTAGATATTATTATCATATGATAATTGTTATATAATTATTGTCATATAATTATATATCATCATATAATATGATTATCATCATATAATTATTGTCATATAATTAATTATTATCATATAAGTATTATCACTGGTTGGTGGTTTCAACCCCTCTGAAGAATATGAGTTCGTCAGATTGGATCATCATCCCAACTATTGGGGAAAATAAAAGTCATGTTCCAAACCACCAACCAGATCATATACCCTCTGGTAAACTAACATAGCTGTTGAAATCACCATTTTTAGTGTGTAAATGAACTATATGAACTATCAATGGCCATTTTCAATAGTTATTTTGACATAACCAGAGGGTACCATCATATATCATCATTCTCTCGCTAGCATTGTATACTTGGTGGCTCATCCCACGGCTCGTAAGTGGCTTATAACCCCAGTTATAAATGGGATTTTTGTAGGGTTTTTATCCACTGAAATCACTGGGGTGAACTAACCCACTTTAACTCGCCGTGGGTAGTTCGCCACGGCTCGTAGTCGACTGCATCCAGGCGGCCTGCGAATCCAACTTGGCGATACGCGCCATGACCATCAAGGTCCTGACCATCCCGAGGCTTGGATAAACCAGCCATGATGCAATGACTGGGAGCCGTGTAGCCGTTTTTCACCACCACAAAATGATGACTGGGTGATGTTTTATGACTGGGTTTATTATTTTTTAGCCACATTAAGGGAATGTTGGCTATTAACATCTATGAACGTACATATCTATAAAATAGAATGGTAACCAATGGTAACCATACCCCGTCTTTTTTTTTAAAACCTTAACGCAAACATATGAAAAATGGCGGCTGAAGCGCGGTTGCCTCATTTTGAATCGAGGAACTTAAGTGAGACAATGAAGGGATGGATCAATGCTCCTTCGTTCGATAAAAAGTGCCCGTAGATCCATGCGGTTGACCCAGAATATTCTGGTTGGTGGTTTTTCGCCACACCTCTGAAAAATGATGGAGTTCGTCAGTTGGAGTGATGAAATTCATTGAAATTCCCAATATATGGAAAAATGAAAAATGTCCCAAAGCACCAAGCAGTATTTTTGTGCAAACACCATCCAACTCTTCGTGTCAATCCCACTTTTTCCTTGGGCATAAAACCTTCATTTGATTGATTGCCCTCTCAGTAATCTGACAATTTGCTGCTATTGTAAATCATTGAACATCACCAGTTGAAAAATAGGTAAACCATCTATCACTAGGCCATTTTCATCATTTTCCAGCTCGCAAAGTCTTAAACTATCCTCCGGTTATTTAACAGTTTGCTAATTGTGCTACGGCAAATGGGACATGGACCACATATATATATATATCCATTTATAGGTGACAAACATATTAAACATTACTGATTTCATATGAATTACTTCTTAGAAATGATGAAACTACTTTCCAGTTAAGGCTGCTCCCAACTTCCATGGCGCTAAGATGCTGTTGTACGGCGCGTTGCTCCTTGGGGGATGGATTCTAGGGACAACGACTGAGAAGGTCAGGACTCGCCATGATACAATCCCCATGTCTTCGATGATAAAGTAGCGATTTTTGATCCATGTTTGATGATAGAATCTGATAGGAATCTACATTTTTTTGTGAACATCCTTGGTGATAGAATCCCACTTTGGGGATTGAATTGAAACAACATTTCTAGACATTTCTGACGAATCAACAGTTTGATGACTAGATCATGATAAGAATCAAGATGTTCGATGATCGCCTCACATTTTTCGGATTGTGAAATCCCTGTTTCTGACGATAACATGACATGACAATTTCTGGTATGGCCCCGTTTGGGATGATTAAAATGACCCCGTGCCTGTTGAGATATGGCACTGGGTTTGCCACAGAAAATTGTGTTATTTTTTGGGGGCTGGATGAGGTATCACTTTTTTGGTTGGCTATGAACTTGCATCTGTTTTGAAATGCTTAAATGAAATGCATTTGAATGCTGCAATCATACTGTAGATCTGAACATTTGCAGCTCCAAAGTTATGAAACTTGATCTCATTGGTGGTTGCAATTAACCAGAGAAATGGACAATTGGGGTACAGTAATGCATGTGTATATGCATACATGCTAACAAAGATGAGCATATACACAAAATACCACACGCACGCGCATTATATACATATACGTATACATAATGTAAGCATATCTATATAACTATCTATCATTATCTCTCTCTCTCTCTATATATATATATATACAGTATATATTCTATACACTTCAACCCACCAAACCCTTATTGAAACTAGAGCTTCTCCATCCCCAGGTCCATCAATAAGCCTGTGGAGGGTCAACATGACACTGAGATCCCAGCGCGCATATCCAGGAAATGCTTGGTCTGCCTGAAGCTGTCCATGGTCGGAGAGGTCAAACCTGACCATCCAGCAGGACTTGGCTGCGGCTGTACGACCATGTATCATGCCCATTACTGCGAAGCTCATGCCCATTACTGCGAAGCATGGTGCTGGAATATTTTTAAACCTACAAAACTGGGTGATTTTTGGGGGTAAATTGGTAAATGTAGGTTTTTATATTCCAATATTCCATGGTTCGCAATATGTAGCATGTATTTAACGATGGTTTTTGCCATGTATTTTCGACGAGTTCATTTCCCACCTTCGAATCTGACGAGTTCAGGAGATCGCGGATCTCCATG
Organism: Cladocopium goreaui; assembly: GCA_947184155.2. Classification (NCBI taxonomy): domain Eukaryota; class Dinophyceae; order Suessiales; family Symbiodiniaceae; genus Cladocopium; species Cladocopium goreaui. The sequence continues at coordinate 55,790 of CAMXCT020003089.1, read as the reverse complement.
GCCATCCCGAACGAAGCGTTATGACACATTTCTAGTGGGGAAAACCCCAAAAATACCATGGGATCATATTAATTGGGATCTAATGAAATGGGAAATCTGCTAAATCTATGGGGAGATTAATGAAATGGAGGAGAATATATGTACACACACACATATATATATATGGTTGAGTTCGACAATGGGAAGGATGACATCCCATATATGAAATGGAAAATAAAAAATGTTTGAAACCACCAACCAGATGGGATCATATATTGGGATGGTTCTTTTTTTTTTGTGCAAACCAATAAACATCAATAAACATAATAAGTGATCCAATAAACATCTTCATAATAACCATCCCAATCAGAATCCCTATCGTAAGGATGATCATAATCCATCATAATTTTTGACATTCATCCGGATCATACCCTCTGGTAAACTAACATAACTATGGAAAATCACCATTTTTAATGGGAAAATCAACTATAAATGGTCATTTTCAATGGCTATGTTAAATTACCAGAGGGTAATCCCCTTGACCCAACATTGACCATCGATGGAGTCGGCTCCGGCTATCTCCAAGCCTTCCCGGCCCCACCTGCTCTGAAGCGTTCCAGACTTGGCTCCCGCAAGAAGGAGCCCTCAGTGTATCATGCTGTGCCAGTGCTGGTGGCTTTAAGATATCAACATGAGTCCACCATGATATCATAGGGCTATATGATGGCTATTGCTATTATCCAGGCAACCCTAATACGGTTACTAACATGATATTCCACTCCACTATATTTTTTGCATGATGTTTCATGATCTGTTTCCATGATATATGTCATGATATGTCATGCTAATCATGGGGCATTTTAGGGGGATAACTCACCTGGGTTTGTCTGAAACTCCCGAATCCAGTGGTTTAACACATCATGTTCGCCTCTGGACCTAGCCATTCCTTGGTATCCCACCGTTTTGGGCAAACCCATCCGCGCAACGTCCTGATAGTCCAGGATAGTTCGTGAACAACCCTGACACGTTCGCCCATTTTGGGCCAGTTCCCTAGATCTGAGCCATGCCCCCAAATCATCCAGAAAGGAGTGTTAAAACACATTTAAAGCCAGCTTTTGGGGTCACCAATTTTCGAACCACCCCTGTAAAATTGTATGAATATAACAAATATATGACATAAATTCTGCCAAGTCAGACGGGAACATGAACCAATTGTGGCCATTGGTTAACATTTGGGGTCCCTTCGACCCAGAAACAATTTGGGATGTGTTGGGAACACAGGGACAACCGGGGACAACCAGGGGATTCAGCAGCGATGCGCAGAAGTCTCAGCCAAGCATCGTTGAAACTGCGAGACGGAGAAGGAAGGAAACTCTCGAGGCTGCGTTCCATCGAAAGTCCAGGGTCTTGTGTGGACAGTTCGCTGATCCAGTTTCCAGTGGTCCTGGTGCCATGGTGCCATGGTGCCATGGTGCCGACCAACTTCCCGTCCCCACGAGCACGAACAGGGTAGACGAGGGACAAAAACAAACTTGTGTGGCTTCACTACACATTTCTTATATTTCTTCTCTGAGAAGTGACCGCAGTGGCCCAAATTTCTCAAGACATGGTCCACAAAACAGAAAGCAGGAGGAACTCTTCAGTTTAAGAGATGGAGGTACAGTTCTAATGTGGTAAACCCTAAACCCTAAACCATCCTATTGACATTCCCCGGGTTCCATTGACTAACTATGCTTGAGGGTCATTAAAAAAATTAAAAACATCCCATTGCCAGGGGACCATAGTTTACCCAAGAAGAACCCCCAATTGGGGATGGTAAAAACATGTAAAAACGACATCTCTCAGGACCTTGGTGAAGCATGACGTGTGGTGAGCTGTGGAGCGTCGGCTCTCCTCATGGGCGATTTGGGCGATGGCGTCGCGTTGGTCCAAGACTCATAGAGTTTTTGCCCCGCATGCCGTGGAGGACGTCGATCTGGCACCAAGTAGTCCTCTGGCGATTTGGGGTTTGTTTCAAGGAAACACGAGGGGAAATCATGGGAAATCCATGTTTTTTTCCATCCAAAATCATCAAATATTCATATGACATTAATTGATGTATTACAAGGGTCTTCCATGGTTCTCCTGGACATTTTGCTTTCAATAAGGGCCAACTACCAAACCAAATCAACCATTTTGAGGTGCAGGATCTTGAAGTTCAGCAAGTGGTTGCGAATTGGCTTGTCACAAAGTGCAAGCGGTTTCTACCCAGCCCATATTTTCAGGATAACAAGCATCTTTCCCATATTTCTCCGGATTGTTTACCCTCCGGTAATCAAACAGGCAACAAACAATTCCCCAAATTTGAAGGCATTTCTTAAATTCAAATCTTCATTTTTTGGGGCCCTCCCATTGCCAAACTTGATTACCGGAGGGTATAGGGCCTTTGCTTTTAAACAGCCGTAGTTTCCATGATTTTTTTCAACCAATCTGCCTTTTTCCACCATCTTTTTCGCCAGGTTGCATCCATGGAACATGAGCCCCCCATAAATCGTTTCACCCAACCAGAACTTGGCCCAAGTCTCCGGCAACGGCGTCACGGGACTCGCGGGGCTTCGCACGCTCCGCGCAGGACTGATGGGTTCATAGTCCAAGTTGCGACGGACCGGGCTGCCCAGGTAGCCGCCTTGGACGCAAGGGGACGCCGTTAAGCAGAGCGCCTCTTAAGGGCACCGGTGGTTGGTTTCTGGGAGGTTTCTGGCAGAAATCCAAGGGTGAGAATTGGGGTCAGGTATGTTTGATTTGCTGATTTTCTAGGAACCTCTGCAAAATATAAAAGCTATGAATTAGGTATTCCCGATCAATGCTGGCAATAAATGTGTTTTTTTACTTGGGCACATGGTAAACGTACCGTTGTGTCAACTATTTTGGCTGAGTGATTGCAAATATATACATGGATGTGTTCAGAATGAAACAAACATAAAATCCGGTCGAACCATGGTCAATATCCAAATTTATCAAGTTTCACTGTGTTGTATGAAGGAAAAACTACATTATGAACACATTGTTTCTTCATATTCTTTCATCCAAACATATCCAAACTACAGGGAACCTTCACTCTAAATGTTCACTGCCAATCACCAGGGCCCATGTAGTAGGGACGCACTTTTCGATCCTTTTTTCTTGGGACCACTGGGAACTGTCATCCTCCCGTGTTTTCTGTGCCCGTGAAGCGCGTACACTGCAGGCTGCAAGGAACACGACTGAAAATTCATGATAGAAACTCCTTACAAATCAAAACTCACAAAAGAGTGCAAAAGAACACTTCAATTTCAACATATCTCAACATATTTCAATATGTATATATATATAATATACTATATATTATTATATTACATATTATTATATAACATATTTCAACACCCTATATAACCATCGCGTCCAACCTGGACACCATGAATTTCACCAAGCAGCGGCTAGACCTGGGACTTTCGGAGCGGCGAGGGCTCACCAAACGCGGAGGGCTCGTGGCTGGCACACGGATGGGGCTGCGGGGGCGATCATAGGCATAGCTTTCGAAGGCTGCGCCTGGGATGCTTGGAACACCGGAAACCCATCAATTCAATGGGAATTTCAGGATCCTAAAATAGGCCTTATATATGGTAGGTACCTCCAATTTAGGATCCTGAAATGGCCATTGATCAATTGGCCACAACAAACGCGCCAAACAAATCCAAAAAACTCATCAAAAATGACGTCACAGCTGTTCTGAACCTTGATCGCATCATTGTCATTCACGAATCCCGAATTTACCTTCTGGTAAACCAACATGCCTGTGGAAAATCACACCATTTTCATGAGTAAATCAATGCAACATAAAAGAACTATAAATGTCCATTTTCCACAGCATTTTCCATAGTTATAGTACTGTAGCGAGCATGCTGTTGTTGATTTTCCCATGTGTGAAACTGCACTGTGTATCTTCTGCAAGGGGGTCATGTCTTGACTATGCTTGGCCTGTAGACGTACACATGCTGTTCGTTTGAGCAAATTCGCCGGTCCAAGTTTCCTTTTCGTTCTTTCGTTGAAGTTCTTGGTTTGCTGCAGACAGTTGAAGAAGATCGCTGAGCAGACCACTGATTGAAGATCATGTCTACACGAACCTTGTCTGCGTCTTCCGACACAGTTGGCGCCCCGGGATTGCGTTTTGGGGGTCTTGATTTGGGTCCAATTTTGGGCCTTGTTTAGGGTCCATTTTTTAGATACCGTTTTGGTGCCCAATGAATTAAAAGAAAAATCATGGGGCCCCAAAGCAGGGCCCAACCCAAAAATGGAACCAAAACAGTTTTCAAAATTGGACCCAAATCAAGACCCCAAAATGCAATTCCAGGGCGCCAACTGTGTCGGAAGACGCAACGAAGGTTCTCTAGACATAATCTTCAATCAGTGGTCTGTTCAGCGATCTTATTCAACTGTCTGCAGCAAACCAAGAACTTCAACCAAAGAAGGAACAGAAACTTAGGCCGACAAATTCGCTCCAACAAAGAGCATGTGTACGTCTACAGGCCAAACATAGTCAAGACATGACCCCCTTTCAGAAGATACACAGTGCAGTTTCACGCATGGGAAAACCAACAGCATGCTTGCTACAGTACTATAACTAGCTATGTTACCAGAGGCGACACCAAACAGGTTGGATTTCATCCCTTTTTAACCATCTCCAGTTGGTTCATAGCCCACCAAACAGGTCCCAGCCACGCTCTGCGGTCCATCCTGCGGTGGGCAGCAGCACGTCCAAGAGCCGACCCAGGGCATCGGCTGGGAAGAATGCTGCGTCCTGAGTTGGGAGAACATCTGGGGCGTTTGGTGGTGCCTCAGTTCGTGAAGAGTTGCTGCAAGTTTAACATCAAATAACTAGGCCAATGATGGTTTATAGAGGCTTATAGTAGATATATATATATAATAGTTAATGGGGGTTTATTAATCAACTTATAACTGGGGGCCACCCCGTGGGTTAAGAATAGGATATTAGCCATAAAGAATGGGTATAATTATCACGAATAGATAACAAAAAAAACCTGGGAGCAGTGGCAGCAAGTTTCGCCCCTACTATGCTTGCCTTCTACCAATGGTGAAGGACAACAGAGGCCATATAGGAGGGGGAGACTTATCCAGCTGGCTGTTCCCGAAACTGGACATTTTCATGAAATGAGCTGTCCCTGCTGTCTGAAAATAGGGGAAGCCCCAAATGATATCAATCAGCGGATGATGAACCATCAAAACTGGGGAGTGCCCCGTCTTCAAACGAACACAGCGGTGCAATTCAAGCGGACCTTGCCTTTGCTTGACTTCTGTAACATCTCATCGATACTTTTTCGTTGCAACACCAAAATGACAGCTTCACACCACTTTCTGTGATGGAACAGGCTCAAAATCTCTCAACAGGTGGCAACAGGTAGCAGCGAAATCTCATTAACTTTACTGTAGTACAACAAACAACATGATCAAATTGGCTTTGTCTGCACATAGTGTGCACCTAGATCCACTGGTTGCTGTAATCATCATTTTCCCTTCGAATAAATTCCAATATGGGGTGTAAAGTCACCATTTTCAGGCACGCCCATGACCAAATTCATTTGTTACCTCCAATTGTTTGCTGCTTGAACCACATTTGTTTCCCATAGACCCACATCAATGAAACATACCCTCTGGTAAGCTAACATAGCTATTGAACATGGCCATCTATAGTGAGTTTTCCCATTAATAGCATGGTGATTTTCCATAGTTTTTTGTAGGTTTACCAGGCCGGGTACCAAACATCTTCTTGTTGGTTATACAAGTTCCATATCTCATGACATCCCCATCAGGGTTGGCTCATGTTGGCTCGTTGGAGCCTCCACCGTCTGGGGACGAGTTTCCGAAGGGTTGATTCGTTTCAGCAGGGCGTCGCATAACCTGAGGGCCGTCCAGAGGGATGCAATGACAACATCTGAAAACTTGGAAAAATGCTGGAAAACAATGGGAAACATGGTGATTTAATCAAGAAACAAACACGGATTTAATATGTAATGGGATTTATCGCTGATTTATGATAGCTAAGTTGTTTTATAACTTGGTTGATGGGTTGATTAGGGGGATGGCAAGACTATCAACTGATTCAAAAAGTGAATCTAAACCAACAGTTAGAACCATGGCATCTGGTTGGTGGATTATCCCATATATTTATGGAAAATAAAATTCATGTTCCAAACCACCAACCATGGCATAGATCAGCTTTCAAGCTCCAATTTGGGGGATGATTTCCAGTGATCACATCCAGTTGGCCTTCGGCGATATGCCAAGATACATCGATTCCATGGGCCGTGCGTATCCCGGGACACCGCGCATCAGCAAGGAACGCACCGCGGACGAGCACAGGAGACCACCCATGCCTGGAGGTTCGGATCTTCCACTGGATGAATGAACAAAGTACTTCTGTTCCCACATCATTGTGGTGTTTCTGATCAGAACTCGATTTTTCAGGACCTTTTTTGTGTTTTTCCATGTTTTTCCTAAACTTGTCATTTTTGCCAGAAGGTTACAGCTGTTACCCCTAGACCAGGGTTGCCCCCAACACTCCAGATACTTTTGGGGCTCAAACTGGTAGATAGAGACAAAGAGGTCAGATATGATATGGGTATGGGTCAAAATTGGATACCCCAATCATCAAATGGTTGATATTGGACTTAGATCTGTGGTCCAGGCCTTACATTTTGACCTATATCCATCCAAATGTCATAATTTTCCCCTCGTGGCTATCATTCCTAGGGCTCCAGCCCGTGCCAGCCGGCCTGCGCAGAAACCCTCATCCGCATCGAGGTATTTCATGATGGCATAGCCCGAGATCGCCACCTGGGGACCGTGGGGAGGGACTCAATGGGACCCATGGGACGGCCCGTGGGGTTGAAACCCCACCACGAAATGCACATCGAAAGCCGGAAAATGGGAAGATCACGGGATATTTTGGAAAAACCATTCAGACACACCAAAAAAAGCTGTGTGTAGATACACAAACAACATCCAGGGATCTCGGCAAGATTTAGGCTACAGGCAGATTCAGGCACTGGGAAGCCCCAAGATCCTTACAGTGCCTGAATCTGCCACCCAAAACTGGCATACCAACAATTCCAACAGGTAGTCTAGCCGCAAGGCCCGCAGCAACATCCTGATGTTCCAACTTTGGGGAACTCTCTTTTGATATCTCTGGATATCTCTGGGCAAATGAATGGAATTTTCCAGTGAAGGCCAAATCCAATTTTCTGAATGATGGAGATGGTTCCCCCAATTCCAACCATCATTCAACATGATTGAAACCACAAAATCAGCCATTTTGAGGTTTCTGAACACCAAATTGGCCAGGGCCAATGATCATGATTTCAAACGTGGCTGATTTTCTGGTTTCATGATGTTTAACAATTTCAATGATTAATGGTGATTCCCTCTAGACGACTCTAGACTCTTCTGAGTGCCAATCTTAGATACCCTGTAAAAATTCAATTCTTTGCTGGTGAACGTAGATAATCCCATACCAAAAGACTACTGTAAAGGATTAGTTTGTATCCATCTAGTATACCCTCTGGTAATTTAACGTGGCTATTGAAAATGGCCATTTATAGTTGATTTACCCATTAATAATTGTGATTTTCCATAGTTATGTTAGTTTACCAGAGGGTATCTAGTCGGTTGACCTAGTAGTTACGAAAATTGGTGAATTGTCCATGGCCATGATTTGCAATGCGTGAAATCTTCTCAGGCCGGGTCAGGGAAAAGGTTTCCCGTTTTATCCCGTTCGGAACAACTAAATCACCAGGGCTATTCACCAGTTACTAAATGGGTACCCCATAGTAGTACTAAGATTGACCTAGTCTGGTTGGTGGTTGAGCCACCCCTCTGAAAATATTAGTCAGTTGATGTCAGTTCAAATTATTATTCCCAATAATTATATGAACAAATAACACATGTTCCAAACCACCAACCAGTAGTTCTAAGCATAATTAGATTGACCTAGTTCTAAGCATCGAAATATGGCTGGTTTATGACATTTACCAACACTACTCCTGAAATTACCCTCTGGTAAACTAGCATAGCTATGGAAAATCACCATTTTTCATGGGGAAAATCCACTATAAATGGTCATTTTCAATAGCTATGGCCATTTATAGTGGATTTTCCCATTAAAAAATGTGATTTTCAATAGCTATTTTGACATAACCAGAGGGTAAACCATCATTTCGCAGTGCCAAAAAGGTCAAGTTCAAATCGCACCTGCCGCAACCTTCGCTGATGAAATCGGAGACGGCTCACGAAGTCCAGTTCCACCAGGAAGAGCCTAACGATCTGGGAGCCATGGTGAGCCGTTTTTCCACTCAACGGATTCACCATGGTTTCGCCATGGTTTAAACACATGGTAAACACATGGTAAACCCATAGTAAACCCATGGGTTTCAGTGAAAAATGGTCACTTTTCAATGGGATTTGCGTTTTTTTCTCCAGTTTCAATGGATTTTCAGGATTTCATGGGTTTTTTTTCGTCACCAAAACCTGATCTCAATGGAATATTTTCAGGGAAAACACAGGCAGCCCAGAAAAAACCGCGAGAATAAAAACCGGGGCTACCGGGGTGTCCGGTTTCAATTTTCAAACCACAAAAAAAAACGTTATCCAATGATATCCGCCTGGTTGAGCCGCACCTGAAGTTTCAGCCGCAGAGGAATGGCGGCTGATGTTGTTGGATACCCTCTGGTAATTCAATCGTTTGCGACGTAGAACACGGCCATTGGGCCATTGGGCCATTGGCAGTTGGTTTATCGATTAAAAACGGGTGATTTTAACCATAACTGTGTTAGTTTAGCAGAGGCTATATCGATATCCTCTGGTAAACATACAAAAAACTATGGAAAATCACCATGCTATTAATGGGAAAATCAACGAACTAAATGGCCATGTTCAAGTTCGCAAACTGTTAGTTTGGCAGAGGGGACCCATCGTATATCGTACAGGGGAATCACCGACCCAACTGGGCCTGGGCCCTCAGCCTGATGGCTCCATTAACCCAGCAGCCCATAGATTCCATAGATCTGCCCATGCCCGGCCGTGTTGCGTATCTGCCAAAATTCACCAGATTCACATATCTATCTATCTACACAAGGTGGTGCCCCATAGTTAGCTAAGTTGGTAAACATAACTCCAATAACTAATAACTATGGTTTATGGTAGATATATCTATAATATTCATAGGGTTTATAAACCAACTTAGCTAATCACTGGGGGAGCACCACCTTGTATCTACAGAATCTCTCAAGAAAATCAGCGGGCTCACAACGAATCTCCCCATTGGTACAACTTGTCCTTCATGGATCCCTCTGAATTTTTCCGCAGCCACTAGAAACCATGGGTTTAGTAAGAAATTTACATCTGTCTGGGACCATTTAAGGGGTGTTTTGCAGATAGGATTAAATCTAGATGATTGAATCCTGCGAGCAAATTGTTCTTGGTGGTTTGTTGATCCCCTTTGGGTGTACTGCCAAAAAATCCAGCGAAAAATCCTCAATCCACTCCAATCTATCCGAAGTTGTAATACTGTATCTACAATCCTCAGATATCAGATATCCTAACGCTTAAATCCCTAAGATCTCATATACCCTCTGGCAATTTCACGTAGCTATTGAAACATAGTATATCATGAAATCTCAAAAAAAACAGCGGGCTATCCTAAGATATCAGATACCCATAGATTTCAGATATCCGGGAGATATCCTAACCTCAGATATCAAATATCCATAGATATCCTAAGGCTAAGGCTTAAATCCCTAGGATCACTCCGCCGAGGCGCTGACAGAGCCTGTAACTCACCTCGGGCGGCATATGGCCGGGCCGGGCGCCGCGGGCCAGCGCCAACTCCTTCGTGGTGATGCAAAACCAATGGGGGGTTTACCACTGGTTTACCAACCATAAGGTGATAGATGGTGATAGGATAGCAGGAATCTCATTGGGATGGGATGAGGAGAATGTTTGGGATATAACTTTTAAGATACTTTAAGTAAACGTAAGTGTGTTATATATATATATATATTCAACAAAGATCTTGTAAAACGAACATCGCAGCTCCAATAGACCTTGCCATGTCTCCAATCAAGCGCTAGTTTCAGATACCCGCCGGTGTCAAAAACAGCATGCTTGGCCCGGAAATCCCTGAACTAAATGCAGGTTTCTCGCCGGGAAAATCATCGAACTAAATGGTGAATTTTCCATTGCCACGTTTGACTACTGGAGGAGAATCAACATATAACATATGATTGCATATATAAAACCATGTAAAACCCATGTAATACGAAGATCCCAGCTCCAAGCACCTTCGGAGACTGAGTTTGGGAACGTGTTTTAGGGGGTCCAAATGCTTTCCTAGAGTCCTAGAGGCCATCTGGTGCATTTTTGGGATAGTTAGGGTGACAAAAGCACCACAGATGTTCACAATCTTTGGCATCTCTGGCAGGCTGAATCGTAGATTTTAAGGACCAGTTCGATGCTTTTCTAATTAATTACTTGCCACAAAAAAAAAGAAACACATTTTTCCTAGAGGCATCACACAAGTTTGAAGTCTTGGGTGTCCCCAAAAAGTGAAGCCTTATTAGAGGTTGATCAATCACATCAACTGATTACGAGAATTGCTGGTCATTGGATGTACTTCAATAGCGGGACTTGTCCACCCACCAGAACAGATTGCCAAAGGGTACCAAATAGGATGCACCACTGTTGGCACCAAGCCATCCCTTCCCAGCTCCTTTAACCAACCGCTGGAACGAAACGTGGGTGTGGTCATTCGCACAAAATCCTGATGTGACAAATGGCACGACAAGTTACCGGCCTGGCATGACCTTGCCACCGTCACACGAAAATCATGCGTGCAGCCAAACAATAATATCACTTCACATATCAGAACCAAAAAGTTGGGAGACTCCGAGTACATTCCCATCAAGAACAAACACTTTCTGGATCTTCTCTCAATTTTTCCAGCTTTTTCCCATCCTTCGGAGCTATCCCCCGCGCCCGGCCGCGCGCCTCAGGAAAAATCTCAAGGGTGCCTGTGCGCAACTTGACGATGGCCAGCACGTCCTCCAGCACATAGCCTGCGGTGATGCGGAGGAACCAAGCCACAAGCATGGGTCAAAACAAAAAGTTGCGAAACTGAACTGCTATATATATATATATTATATGTGTGTGTGCGTGTATATATGTGTGTATATATGTATCATAAAACAGAATGTATAGTACAATAGATATAATACAGTACACACACATATAATATATATATATATATTATATAGTATAATACAATGTAGTATGATATAGCAGATAACAATATATATATATATAATAATACATAACACAGAATGAGGGGATCTGGCCGAAGGATGATAAGGCAACAGGCAACAACTGGTCCACATGGATCCGCCATCTCCTTTGGAGATCCCATCAATTTATATGGGTGGTTTATGACAATGCTTTACTATGCTGTACTAACATGACGAGTATAGGCTTTTCTGGTTTCGATGTTCCAAAACGATCCGATTCTGCAAGAAACCTAGCTTAACCATCTGCAAGAAAGCAGGCTGGAAAAAAGAATGGGCCTGGACCAGCTACTCTCCATTTTTACCCTTCTTTTGCTCCAAGTTCATCCATCTTCCGAGCTTTAATCCTGAATTTTCCTCATTTTCTGCACGTTGGTGGCGCGAACCCAACCAGAATCAAAGGTTGGTGGTTTCGATCTGAATGTTACGAGAAAAACACCGAAGATCCAATGGTTTAAAACCAGATTTTCCAGCAGAATGTCACAAAACCTTGGTGTATAACCTCAAATTTTTGACACAGACCTATTTCATCTCATTTCCAGTCTGTAAAAGCTCCCAGCTGATCCTGCATGGTTCCACCAAGATTTTTCACCCAGTTTCCCTCGTTCAATCCTCATTGTTTTTTAAGATGTTCAAGGTTTTGCCCCACTAACTCTCCATGTTTCTGGGCAAATTATAGCAACTCACTGGCCTGTTTTATTCGGCCATATTCTAGGAGACTTAGGAGACTTACCCGTACTAACCATCATCATGGTCATTCCAGTGAGGCTGCAGTGGCCGTTGCCTGTCACTGGATGTGGCTGCGATTGCAGCCATAGATGCAGATCGCTGGCGCTCAACCAGCCTCTTGACAAAGGGCTATAGGCAAAATTGGGGGTTTAACCTTCAAACATGGTGAACAATTCAGATTTAACCATCAAGAATGGTCAGCGCATAATATTTTACCATGAAACATGGTGAAGAATTCAGATTTAAATGTCAAACAATGGTTAACAATTAGGATTTCATCATCAAACATGATGCCAAATTTGAATTTACACAGCAAAGATAGCGAACATGGCTGGGATTTAATCATCAAACATGGATAGAATGGAACTGGGCCCAGAGGGAACTGGTGGTTTAGTCCAACAAAAAAAATCAATAGAAATGAGAAACACGTCATGGCAGAGATCACAAAAAACTACCCTCTGGTAAACTAATGTAACTATGGAAAGATCCCCATTTTCAATGGGAAAATCCACTATAAATGGCAATTTTCAATAGCTATTTTGACATAACCAGAGAGTAATATGAACACACTTTGGTGGTTTCATCAGATTTCAGGTCGTGTTCACCCGCAACGAAGCAACCACGACCACGTTCGACGTTGGTGATTTCCATGGATTTCCCATATTGGACTGTGATCATCCGCAATATATTCGATAGATTTGGAGAGTATAGCCTCATATAATTGTCAACCAACCTTGATTTATCAGTTGTATCCACTATCCCCAAAGTTTGATGGCTAGAATCCCAATCAAAACTCATCTGGTTGGTGGTTTCAAAATCATGGAGTTAAAGTCAGTTGGGATGATTATTCCATTCCCAACTGAATGGAAAGTCATCAAATTCCATGGTTCCAGTCACCACCAACCAGTGATGTTTCCTCCATGATTTCCAAGTCTCCAAGGTATAGAAAAATCAACCTGTCCAGAGGCTGTGAACCAAACATGTCCCGCCGCCATCGCTCCTTTGATACTTGGACCCTGTATGCATCGAAAGGCCGCCATGGGGTTGAAGTCACACATCTCACCTGGATTTTATCTGCAACCCGCCAGGGAAATTGTAACGGCTGAACCATGAGGGATTTAGACAAAAATGGAACTTAACCATCAAACAATGGTGCAAAATTAGAATTGAACCATCAAACATGGTGAAGAATTGAAATTTATAGCCAACAATCATAGAGATATGATGGGACATATAATATGACTTCATATTTTAAGCTACACTTTGTTAATCTTGGGAAGATCTTGGGTCTTCCTTGGATGCCATCTTGGGATTGCCTTTTAAAAGCTAGGGAGTTCCCCCCCGAATCACCTGGTTTATGATCATTTTTCCCACTCAAATCGCATAAAGTCATGATATTCCCTTAGATTGCCCTTACCCTCTGGTAAACATACAAAAAACTATGGAACATCACCATTTTTGATGGGAAAATCCACTATAAATAATGGCCATGTTCAATAGCAAACTGTTAGTTCACCAGAGGGTACATAGGCCTGAAAAAAATGCTTGGTGCCTCCAAACAATCAGGATCTACTTGAGGCATCCCGAAAAAAACGGACCCGGCAAATTCTGAGGCCAGGTAAACATGGACAGAAGTTACGGCAATTTTTCACATACGCGCAGACACGTGCTGCACACATATATGCATAATATAAATATAAATAAATACATATATGCATATATGTATGTATACGTGTATGCATATAGCAATCAGAAACAGAGACAAAAAAAACAGCATATAATATGTAATCATCCGCTCGATTAAATAGAATATGGATTTTCAGAAAAATCACTGACATGGACCATATTTGAACATCCTATTTGATATATTCTAAGATACTCCAGGAGGAATTTGTATCAATATCTCCCTTTCTATCTCCTTTTAAAAAAACATCATATATAATCATATAATCCTCCCTTAGTGTTGCCTAGGGACCTTTGCCCCCCTCATTCTATAGGAAAAATAGCTCTATAAAATGAAAAGCTAAGGTGTAGACCCATACATTCTCTCTATGAAATGAGGTGCAAAGCAAAACCATCATGAACACATACCTTCCTATATTATGACCCAACTTCTTTTGCAAAGGTTAACAGTGATATTGACCACAGCAAAAATATAGTCTATAAAATGTTACTGCTCAAGTTGGAGGGGGTAGTTGGGATGTAAGACAAACGCCCAACAAGTCACCTATAAAATGGAATTAGGAACATTATGAAATAGCTCCTGTAATACTCTGCGTCCTGTACAAGCTTTGCATGGCATTTTATAGGTGGCAGTTTGGGTGTGCAGCATTCACTCTGCGGTCTGTACAAGCTTTGCATGGCATTTTATAGGTGGTAGCTTGGGTGTGCAGCATTCACTCTGCGGCATTCACTCTGCGGTCTGTACAAGCTTTGCATGGCATTTTATAGGTGGTAGCTTGGGTGTGCAGCATTCACTCTGCGGTCTGTACAAGCTTTGCATGGCATTTTATAGGTGGTAGCTTGGGTGTGCAGCATTCACTCTGCGGTCTGTACAAGCTTTTGCATGGCATTTTATAGGTGGTAGCTTGGGTGTGCAGCATTCACTCTGCGGTCTGTACAAGCTTTTGCATGGCATTTTATAGGTGGTAGCTTGGGTGTGCAGCATTCACTCTGCGGTCTGTACAAGCTTTGCATGGCATTTTATAGGTGGTAGCTTGGGTGTGCAGCATTCACTCTGCGGTCTGTACAAGCTTTGCATGGCATTTTATAGGTGGTAGCTTGGGTGTGCAGCATTCACTCTGCGGTCTGTACAAGCTTTGCATGGCATTTTATAGGTGGCAGCTTGGGTGTGCAGCATTCACTCTGCGGTCTGTACAAGCTTTGCATGGCATTTTATAGGTGGTAGCTTGGGTGTGCAGCATTCACTCTGCGGTCTGTACAAGCTTTGCATGGCATTTTATAGGTGGTAGCTTGGGTGTGCAGCATTCACTCTGCGGTCTGTACAAGCTTTGCATGGCATTTTATAGGTGGTAGCTTGGGTGTGCAGCATTCACTCTGCGGTCTGTACAATTGCATGGCATTTTGTAGGTGGTAGCTTGGGTGTGCAGCATTCACTCTGCGGTCTGTACAAGCTTTGCATGGCATTTTATAGGTGGTAGCTTGGGTGTGCAGCATTCACTCTGCGGTCTGTACAAGCTTTGCATGGCATTTTATAGGTGGTAGCTTGGGTGTGCAGCATTCACTCTGCGGTCTGTACAAGCTTTGCATGGCATTTTATAGGTGGTAGCTTGGGTGTGCAGCATTCACTCTGCGGTCTGTACAAGCTTTGCATGGCATTTTATAGGTGGTAGCTTGGGTGTGCAGCATTCACTCTGCGGTCTGTACAAGCTTTGCATGGCATTTTATAGGTGGTAGCTTGGGTGTGCAGCATTCACTCTGCGGTCTGTAACACACTGTACAAGTTTTGCGGCAATTTTTGCTTTCTTACTTTCATGGCATCGAAAAGGTCTCGCCTTTGCAGCTTAATAAGAAATACTTTAAAAAAAGCAGGCTACCAAAACCCTGTCATTGCCTCTTTTCTGTCGGGTAACACAAGAAGGGGGAAGCCCCAGCGGCTCGAGGACTTCGACCCGGAAAGGCCCCAAGGGGGAAGGCTATAGGGGAGAGACACAGCGGAAAAGCCGCAACAAGAAAGTGAAACATGTCATATTTAAATGCGTAAACAGGAAAAGGTACTTTTGTAACGTTTGAAAATTAAAAATGATATTTTATGGGCTCTTTACTTTTTGATATGTGTATTCTTATAATATGTTTAATTGTGAGTTAAAAATATCTATACAACAAATTAAGACAAATGTTGTACCTGAAGAATTAATATTGTAGAACATATATATTATCAATGTTGAATATAATCAAAGTGAAGAAATATATATTATAAATATTTCAAATATTATAGATCATATACCATTAGCAATACCATTAAATGAAAAAACTTCATTTTTTCGTGAATTTGAATATGTGCTGCAATATGCTTATTTTATATGTATTTTTTATGCTACAGAAGATGCCAGATAGAAATGTCAAAATATGTCTCAGAGAAAATGTCAGATAACATGTCAGAATATTGATTCTAATATACTCTAATAATGTAATTTTTCCAAAGTCTTGGGACAAAGGTAAAGAAAGGAAAATTGGTTGAACACTAAATGCGGTCTGTACAAGCTTTGCAAGGCATTTTATAGGTGCCAGTGTGGGTTTCAAAATGTTTTGAATTTGTTTTAATGTTTTTTTTGGTGATCCCCCTGCCCCCCCATTCTTGTCAACCCATGACGTCTCAAAATAAATCAAACATTCTTTGAAAACATCAAAACCAACAAATGTTCAACATAAATATAAATATTAAAAAAAAATATATCAATAGAATTTAGTATCACAAAAAATGGTGCACCATGCTCTACTTAGCACAACCATATACCTATAAAATGAGGACAATTTCTTTGCAAAGGTCAGCGGGGTGTCTATAATAAGATTTGATTCACCAAACCGTTTGGCACCTATAAAGTGAAGGGATTTTCTTTGCAAAAGTTTATGCTTGAAAAAGGAAGAGTTTGCAAGTAGGCAGTGCGGGCCTTATAAAATGATGAACCCAACTCTTGCAAAAGGAGACCACAGTGCACCCCAACCATCCTTCCTATATAATGGCTGTCCGGAAAACCATTTCATAATTGTAAAAGATCCACATTCTATAGGCTATCACCGGCCGGGGATATCATATATATATATTTAAGGCTTAAGGCAGGGTTGCCCCACGACCGTTCAGCTGCCTGTGTGCCTAAGCGGATCTCTTGGAGGGCATCCGCGGGCCCTTTTGGTGGGCCTTGTTCTACCACTTCTACCAGGTGGTCTTGGAGGGCACTGGTGAGGTGGTTTGATCTTCATCCTCTACTGCCAGGTGATCTTCATCTCGCAGGGCTGGGTGAGTCAATTCGACTACGAGCGCTACTGCCAGGTGGTCTACCGTTTGCAGGCTTGGGGTGGTGTATGGTTTGGTTCTTTTTGATCCTGTATATCATCACTCTTGCCGAGTGCAACTACGGCTTCATTGGCAACAGCGAGAAGGCGTTTGCGGAAGAGGAGAGCCCTTGCACGTTTGCAGTGGCATCAACACAGAGTAGGAACCAGGACCCTTCAGCACCACGAGCTCAAGAGGGTGTTTGGGATCTTACAAAAGCATCATTCGCAAGACGCACACTTTTTGGGCCTCATTGTGGAAGAGATGGCGCAGTCAGTAGTGGACTGGCGTTGCTCAGTGTGTTGGCGGACAAACAAGGCCAACACGCAGAAGTGTGCCCGCTGTGGGATCAAGTGGACACATGGGAACGACCCAACTTACGTTCCGCAGAAGGAGCAACCAAAGAGCCCAAGGAGGAGTTCTCAGTCTTGGAACTACACAGGATGGAACAGCAGCAGACGCTGGGACAATGCATCCTGGAAGGAAGATTGGGAAGATCAGGGACAAACACCGAGAAGCCATCGGCGCGGGAACACTCCGCGACACAAGACGCCCAAGCAGAAGCAGAAGGACAAGCAGGGCCAGTATACCATGCCGGCACCAGAACCTCCCTGGCACTCACAGTACCGGGGGGACCAAGTGACGGTGAAGGTAGAGGGAGACGACGGGCAAGAAGCATCAGAGAATTTGACTCTGCTCGCGACGGCCTTGGTCGAGTCCAACACACCGGTTCCAGCCAAAGTGAAGCACATCGTCTCGGAGCACTCCACGCCACTTCCCACTGCGAAGGGCCTCAAGACCGCAGTGGACAAGATGGACAAGGCGCAGAAGAAGCTCAAGGAGGCGCAAAAGGCGCGTGCGAATTTGCACGCCAATTGGCGAAAATACTTGGCAGATTCGGTTCAAAGATGGACGCAATTTGCAGAGCAGTTCGGCAAAGACGATCAGGATCTGGCGTCCAAGGTGACGGCTGCTCAAGAGAGACTGCAAAGCACCAAAGAAGATGTCGATGCGAAGAAAACCGCATTAGAAGAGCTGGAAGAGGATGTGGCAGTGGAGATCACGGACGACGAGATGACGGACAAGATCGACACTGCGGAGGACATCCAGGAGAACATCAATGCGATGGTGAACAATTTGCAGAATCTACAGCAAAAAGCAGATGCGGCCATTGTAGAAGCAGCAGAAGGCAAGAACAAGAGACAGCGCACAGAGGCACGGGATGGAGAAGCAAATGCATCGCACTCTGCTGGTCATGCCCCTGGACGCGCATCTACAGCTATGCAGCCTTTTGGAGTGCCCGACAAGTAGACCCAAGGGAGACTTGTCCAGGGCTTATGGCCGGCTCTGATGCGGTTCTGATGAACTGGAGCCACAGTTTCACCTTTGACCCAGACTATACCCCATTTTGGGAAGCATCCATACGAGGTCTGGACCTGGCATGGGAGATGGGCACTTTGCTTATGACACCTTCTTCATCCTTCTCCTCTATGTCTTTGCGACCGAAGAGAAGCAGGGCTTTTGTGAAAAGGGTGACTTTTGAAGACGAAGTGGAGATCTATGTGGGGCATGAGGTCTCTCGTAGTCGTCAACCTGAAGGTGAAGCACATCCCAGCCGACACAGTGGTCAAGACCTGATGGAGTATGACGAGGTATCATGGATGTCTGCAGGTTGGTTTGCAGATAACTTGCAGCATCCTCCACATTTGAATCGTGATGCAGCTGCGGTTTTTCATCATCAGCATGCTGTTCACCAGGATGACATGGACATGGAGGAGCCAGAGAACACCCATGGAGAAGAAGGAGCATCCTCATCCAGTGACTCTGATAGTGAGCAACCCAGACGGCCTGCCATTGTCTACACCGTGGACATGAATCCCATGCACTGTAGGCCTCGTTGGGACTCCTATGAGAAGCTCCACAAAGACATTGCGTATCAGTTTGACATGAGCATCCATGACATCACCATTATCCACGCGGTACAGTCTGTGCCTTTGGACCTCCTGACTGCCAGAGTACAACCTTTCATTGCGCAGAAACCAGGGGATGTTACTGAGGGCTCGACGTTCCAATTGGTACTCATTGACGTTGAGTTTCACAATGCACAGCCGTCAATGGAGCCTGAATCGGTGAGGCGTGTCAAGCTCTTTCCAATGACAGTCTCACGGAAAGCTATCATTGCTATGCTGGGACTTGAAGCCCACTGCCGTTATGTGAGAAAGGCGTGCTTGATGTGGCACAATGGACAGCCGGTGCGCTCCCAGAGCAAATCTCTTGTGAACTTTCTGCATGGGGACTACTTGAGGGTAGCAGTCCCGCCAGGTAGAGGTGAGCTTCGAGATTATCACACTCGTGATGTTGCTCAATGTTTTCGCAGAGGCTACCGGGCTAGCAACATCCCAACTGTGCTTGAAGCACTCCCGGATGGTATTGGAGTTGCTGATATGCCAGTTATTGACCATTTCAACTACATTCCCAAAGCGCAAGACCTGGACTATGATCGGGATGCAATGGCCCTTTTTCAACTTCCTGGCTGGAGCCTACCTGCATTTGACTATTGGCCTCCATTTCTGTCTAGCCGCAGTGGTCCCCCGGTGACCACATGCAAAGTGAATGAACATGATGTTCGCGAGCCTGAAATGCTAGCAGATGATCCCATGGAGATCCAAGAAGGAGGTAGACCAGAGCTTGATTTTGGTGACACTACTGCATTTCTACAAGAACTGCATCCTCTTTGGATCCAACTCTCAGCAACAGAAAGAGAAGATGAAGGCAGAGTGTTGTACGTACGTACTTGGTACTCAGATCATGATCGCTTTCCACATTGTGAATCAGATCGACCTGTTCGACTTCTTTCTGATCCATGGCGCTGGCTTGACACCATTGCGGAAGCTTGGGACGATCGCGTTGATCCTGATGCCCGCCTGGACCTCTTCATTGTCAAACCCACGCCGGGAAGAGGAAGTGACGGTCCACGAGCGGTACCCCATGTGATCATTGTGCAGCATCCGCGAGCGGCCCTTAGCAGTATCCATGTGACAAAGATTGACACATATGACTCCAGGGAGCCCAAGAGCGAGCAGGTCACAGTTGGGCCTCGACAGCTGCGGAAACATTTCTTCCTGCAATACTTTGGCTTGTTGGGCCGCAACGCAGTCGAGAGTCTGATCGACTGCATGATTTGGCATGGTGACCATTTGCTGGACCACACAGACCTGATGATTGCCCGACACGGAGACAGTTTCCTGGTGATCAACAACCATCTCCGTGATATTGTGGCGCAAGCAGCCAGTCAGCATGCGTCAACCAGTTCTTCATCACTGAATTTGCTTCAAACACAGTCAGTGGTTTTGAGGAAGTCAGACATTGACAGCGACAGCTACGCAGAGAAGGAACGAGCGACTGGTCGAGCACTTCAATTGGTCTGGCGCTTTGACAAGATGCCACACCCATCCTATATTGAAGTGTCCGCACAACCGACAAGGGAGGAGATTCAATGGGAATTGAACAGCTGGGGCCTTTCCTGGGACTTCATTCTCTGTCTTGAGAGGGATGCTATCATCTGCCTTCCTGCACAAGTTCCATCCACAGAGGTCTTTCAGCACTATGTTTTTGTTCATACTGAAGTCTCTGACGATGATTGGGTCTTCTTGCACTCCTCGCAGAACCTGCTGACGCCTCATGAGATCCTTTGCCATCTCTATGCACTTGGATTCTGGCGGGCGGTGATCTTAAAGAGTGAGCAAGTCTACTCCAACATCACCAAAATCACCTTTCAGAACCAGAAGGTTAGCATGGCCCCGCCAGTACAGAAAGCAAAGCCTCCCCTCCATTGGCCAGTGCAACAACATGGACAACGAGGTCCCCATCCTTTCTTCAAAAAAGATCATAGCTATGACAGCAAGCAACTGGTCAGGACGGGTCTTACTAGTGAAGACATTTCTGTCCTTTTTGCGTCTCAGCATGACCTTCTACGAACTGATGTGGCTGACTTAGATCTGCCTGAGGAAATCAAACAGGCTGTCGCCCAATGTGATGCCACCATTGCCAATGACGAGCTTGACCGTCTTTTGATATATGCTGATGGCTCTTCACTTGGGACGCTGAAGCAGACTCCTCCCCTACGGGCTGAAGAAGAGGGCACAGGAGACACCTGGGCTTTCCTAGTCCTGGGGGAGCGCTATGACCCGCCAGGTCTCAAGTTCATTGGATGGAATGCTCATGCTGTCCATTATGACAGCTGTAGCAACATGCATGTTGGAGCACATCGAATTGGAGCAGATGTGGCAGAAAAGGAAGGACTGGCATGGGCTGCCTTCTGGCGCATCAGCCAAAACTGGAACATAGCAACGTGTTTCCGGTCAGACTCGAGAACCGCACTTGGTCAAGCAGCTGGTCAGAAAGGAACAGCGGACATGGATGGCACTTTCACCTTCCTGCGAGGGACTTTTCAGGCGGTTGAAGCCGCTTTGGCGCCTGAGGAGGTTCTATATTCCCATGTACCCGGCCACGCTGGCGAAGTATGGAACGAGTTCTGTGATTGGCTGGCCAAGCAGGAGCGAATCAAAAGCCACTATTGCCCACGACCAAAGTTTGACATGAGCAAATGGAGGGCAGCAGTAGGATATGTCTGGATGCTGTTCAACTCCCAGCCTGATGTTCCCTTATTTTGTGGACATGGCCTACATGCTCCAGCGCCTGACCTTCCTCCACAACAAGATCTACAGCAGGTTCCCCAACAGCCCACGAAGACATCGCTCCTGAAGTTCTCCCTGAGTGCTTGCACGGCGAATGTGGGCTCTCTGAGTGGTGGTCCCGATGGGCATGCGGGCAAGGTCCAATACATGCGCAAGCAATTCAGTGACCTTAAGTTCAACTTCCTCGGGCTTCAGGAAACGAGAACCCAGGAGTTTTGCTCGTGTGTCGACCAGATCTACCGGCTTGCGTCTGGATGTGCTGGCAGGCACCAAGGTGTGGAGCTTTGGGTCAATCTGAGCCAACCCTATGGGTACTTAGCTGGACAGCCTTGCCTCTTCACAACAGAAGATTTCAGGATTGTCTACAAAGATGCACGTATCCTGCTGGTGCATGTTGAAACCATTCATTGGCGATGTTGGATTCTTGTTGCCTACGCACCTCAAAGTGGCATAGCCTTGCGAGAAAGGGAAGACTGGTGGCAGCAATTGCATCAAGTTTTACACCATCGTTGTCTCCGAGATCCGCTCATTGTTCTTATTGACGCCAATGCGTCGCCAGGAGCTTGGGATCAATGTGTCGTGTTCACAGAAGGCCTCCACACCTCATCAGGTACACCTTTGCTCCGGGAATTTTCGATTGCGCAGGAACTGTTTATGCCGAGCACGACTGAGGCTCACCAGGGCCCTCGAGAAACATGGACTGATCCACAAGGGTGTCACTCATACTGCATTGACTATGTGCTCCTGTCTTCTCATTTTCGTGAAGCATGCGCCATCTCCAAGATTGTGCCGGAGCTCGACATCAGTCCTGGCGTTTGGGATCATGAAGCCACTGCTGTTGAACTTTCATGGACGGAATACATTCGTCATGTGAAAGTCACCAAGAAGGGCCCCCCCACCTCTCGAAGGAGCCCAACTTCATCCTGATGTTGTGAAGACAGCGCTCCAACGCTATGAACCAGGAAATTGGAGCACAGACATTGTGACGCACATTGACCAGCTCAATCAAAGTGTTTTGCAGGGCATCAGAGACATTTGTCCTCCGCCTCGGAGACTTGCCAAGAAGCCCTTTGTTTCTGATGAGCTGTGGCAGCTGAGAGCTGAGAAGTTGTCAGCAAAGGCGCGCCTGAAAAGTCTAGCCAAAAGGCGCAGGGAAGAGAGCCTTGTTGTCCTTTTTGGATTGTGGAAGACTCATGCAGATCTGGCCAGCAACCAACCTCAGCAGGCAGGCCATCGCTATTGGCATTACATGAGTTACCTGGACCTCTCCAATCTGCGCTTGGTTGGGCAATATTATCACACCAGCAGACGTCTTCGACAAGGACTTCGCCAAGCCAAAGGTCGACTTATCCAGCAGCAATTTGAAGATCTTCCAGATGGAGCGCCAGCTTCGCAGATTCTGAAAATGCTTCGTCCTCTTTTGGGGCCTTCTAACTTGAAGAAGTTGAAACAGACCACTCTCCCGTTTGTGAGAAAGGAAAACGGAGATGTCTGCATCTTACCGAATGAGGCAGTAGAGGTGTGGCTGAACTTCTTTAGCAAAATGGAAGGTGGTGTACGGATGGATCTGCACACTCAGAGAGAGCTTTGGATTTCCAACCTTGCTGCACTACGACAGCATGAGTTTGACATTGCGGCCGAGGAACTCCCGCGCCTACTTGATCTTGAGGCGGCGCTGCGGAGAGTCAATCCCTCCAAAGCAACAGGACCTGATCAAATGCATCCTGGCATTTGTGGTGGGGCCCCACAGATTTTGGCGCGGAAGCTATTTGGACCTCTCATGAAGCTGGTTGTCCACGGACAAGAGGCCCTCCAGCACAAAGGTGGGTTGCTCCATCCTGTATGGAAAGCTAAAGGCCGAAAGGATTGCTGTGCCTCATATCGCAGCATTCTGATATCCAGCCACATCGGCAAAAGCATACATCGGAGCATTCGACAACATCAGACCACGCTCTTCACCAAGTTCCTACAGCAGGAGCAGCTGGGTGGTCGGCCTCGCGTGCCTGTCACTTTAGGGGTCCACATCGGGCGTGCCTTCATGAGAGCCAAGAAGCGGCATTCTTCGTCCTTTGGTCGTCGGCGGTGACATCGATGATGAGCTCATCTTATATGTCGGGTCACGACTTGGACTTTCAGCAGAGCTCCTTGCAGACCTCCACCGACATTTGGAAGAACCAGCTGCGATCTCCAGTGCTGGACTTCGATGGCACCAGCAAAACACATTGAGGGCTTTGCACCAGGACACGCACTTCCATGTCAAGGGCCAGGTTGACAGATGCCGCACGCCGCTCGGCTCTCGACCGGGCGACTGTTTTGCAGATGTCATATTCTCCTACCTGTGGAGCAGAATCCTATGTGGTCTTCAACAGCAGCTACAGGATCTGGGTCTGGCGGAACACATCCCACATCATGAAGGGCTTCTCCTTGATGAAGAACAATGGCCTGCACAGTCCCAGCAGGGGTTTTTGGGGCCGACGTGGATGGATGACACGTGTGTGTGTGCTGCTGACACATGCCCTTTTCGGCTTGAAGCGAAGATCACCCAGGCTGCGAGCATTTTGCTTTCTCTATGTGAAGGACATGGACTTTCGCCGAACCTGCAAGTTGGTAAGACGGAGGTACTTTTGGCCTTTCAAGGAAGACACTCCAAGCAGATGAAGATCAAATACTTTGGTCCGTCAGCAGAAAAGTGCATCGTTGTGGTTGGGGAGATGGACACCAAGAAGATCCGTGTTGTCAGCCAGTATTCCCACTTGGGCTGCATCATCCAACATCGCTCCGACAACCGGAGAGAGGCTCGCAGGAGAATTGGAATAGCCCAGCAAGCCTTTTCACAGCATCGCCGATATCTTCTTCAAAATCCTCATCTCTCATGCCATCGCCGCACCGAGATGTTCAAGACCCTGGTGCTGAGCCGATTTGGGTATGGTACAGAGTCTTGGACTTTGGAAGATGTCCGGACCAAGGAATTTGTCCACAATGCTTTGCTACGCCTATACCGACGCATGCTGAAATGGGGCCCTGATGTTCATGCTCGTGACGATGATGTGCTTAATGCAGCAAACATGAATAGCCCGACAGAAGTCCTGCGTATTGCGAGATTGCGATACTTGGGCACGCTCTATCGTTGCCGAGAGCTTGTACCATGGGGCCTTCTCAACAGTGACGCAGCATGGACGGCATTGATCAAGGATGATTTGACCTGGATGTGGCAGGAGCTTCATGGTGCATCCAGCTTGCAAGATCCGTCACAACACTTCGGTGCATGGGAGTATCTATGGCTCCACCATCCCACTTACTGGAAGCGACTGATTCGTCTTGCGGGGGAACATGCGATTCGCCAACGAGCTCGTCTTCATCGGGTCAATCATTTCCATGAACGTTTTCGTGTAGCTTTCCAGCAGGTACAGCCACACATTTTTGCCCCACTTGCCGGAGCTCAACGCGTGATCAGCACCGAGGAGACTTTTGCATGCATGGCGTGTGGCAGCACCTTTGGCAGCAAAGGCGGACTCGGCGCTCATCTCTTCAAGCGACATGGAGTCACAGCGAAAGTGAGGCTCTTGTTCCAGTCCACCGCCTGTGGTTCCTGTCTCAAAGAGTATCACACGCTCAGTAAGCTGCAGGCACATCTACAACATACAGACATTTGTAGACGAAGGCTGTGGGGAAGGAGACGTTATCTACTGCCTACTAGCGGTTGCGGTTCTTTAGCGGACCAACAACTTTGTCAGCAGCATGACGGAATTTTGCCTCCTCTACAAGGTGAAGGTCCTCAACTACCTGATGGCGTGCTTGAAGAGATTCCAATACATGATTTGGAGGTAGCAGAACAGATTTATTTGTGCCTTTTGGACTGCCATGATGGAGATCTGGTTGAGCAGACTGTGCGTGACGTGATCACCGCTAGTCCTATCTCCTGGCAAACCTGCAGGGCAACTTTGGACTACATGCTGGCGGAGCTCTCCACGGAGGACATTGCGATGCTCGACCTTGGGGAGATTGACATCAAGCAGATTCTGCAGAACCTGAAGGAGATAAAAGCATGGAGCTTTCTGGCAGCCTATGCTGAGCAATGCAGGGCTGGTGGTTTAGCGACTGCTGAGCGTGGCCGCCTTTGGCCAGTGCCCCGCCCCATGGCTAAGGAGAGGTACATCATCCACGCGTTCTCCGGCCGTAGGAGGGTCGGGGACTTTCAGTACTTTGTGGAGCAGGCGCAGGATCGCCACCCTGAGATGCTGATTCACACCATTTCTGTGGATGTGGTAGTGGACCCCTTGTGGGGAGACGTCTCCAAGCCAGAGGTGAGGGAGTTCTGGCTACGTGCAGTGAAAGACAGACATGTGGTTGGTGCCATGGCCGGCCCTCCGTGCGAGACATGGTCGAGAGCTCGAGGGCGAGCGCCTGACCAGATCACTGATCGCGCTTGCAGAAGAGGACCTAGAGTGATCAGGGACGCTGCAGATTTGTGGGGGAGGGCCTCCCTTGCTTTGAAGGAGCTCCTCCAGCTGGACATTGGCAATTTGCTCCTGCTCTTCACGCTGGAGTTGCTCATCAACCTGGCCTTGGAAGATGGCATCGGCGGCATGGAGCATCCGGCGGAACCAGCCGAACCTGAACTCGCCAGCGTGTGGCGCTTACCAGTGATTGAATACCTGCGAACTTGGCCTGAATTCTCCTTCCTGGAAGTGTCGCAAGGCTTGTGGGGTGCTCCCAGCCGCAAGCCAACGGGACTCCTCCTGCTGAACATGCCCAATGCTTTTCGCCAGCTGCGTGAGTGGCAATTAGTAGGAGATTTTCCGAAAACAGCCTCGATTGGAAAGAACAGCGAAGGCTTTTGGGCAACAAGTGTGCTCAAAGAGTACCCGCCCGCATTTTGCGGGGGACTGGCTGGAGGCTTTATTTTTGCGCTGCAGGAACACCCTGTTGACGCCAATTTAGTCCCGTCCCACGAATTCTGCAGGCAAGCCCATCAGATGATAATTTCGGAGATGCAGGCGTGTGCAGGCCCAGACTTCGCTGGGGGACGGTGACTTTGAATTTAGTGAGCTAGGCCGCATTGAGAGATTCTTTGTGCCACTTGCCAAAAAAATATATATTTATGAATATATTTATGCATAATTAAATAATATATTTATTGATGTTGCATGTGTATCTATCTAACATACCTTTGAGGAGCAGCCGAGGCACACAACTTGTAGCGCGCGTCCTCGATCTCCAGTTCCGCCTCTGCTGCCGTGCGCAGCAAGGTGAACAAAGCCGCCTCGCGGGAGAGAGTCAAAGGAATGTATATAATGTAAAACACATTATATATATATTATATGTACTGTCTATTATTTGAGGATGTCTGTATGTTTTTTCATGATGTGTGTGATGTGTGTAAATATATCTACATATATATTACATGTATACATATATATATATATATACACACATATATATATACATGTATATATATATACACATATTTGTGTGTGTACATAACGCATTTAGAATAGCAACGGCTCCTGTCTCGGTGTTTCGCCTGCTGAAAATTCCAATGCCGCATCAACCAAGTTTCTACAGGTTGGGGCCCCAGTTGGTTCGCCAAGTTGCTTTATAAGTCCAATCAATGGGGGTGATTAGGGGGATGTAACGTAACTAGTTTAAGGGGATTATATGGGATTATAATATATATATATATACCAACTCAGAATTGAGGGACGCTACCAGTGGTTGCACAGCTATTAATCAGCTATTCGAAGAGATTCTTGTCGATCAACCAGCTGAGATTTGCCCAGAGGCTCGTTGCTCGCCTTCTGATCCAAATCGATGAAGGGATCATCGATGGTCCTAGCAGTGGTGATCGTGTTGGTCCCTTCCTGGGGTGATCCCATATATAACTATAATATGTAACTGGGTACCCTCTATTACCCTCTGGTAAACTAACATAACTATATGGAAAATCACCATTTTGGC
Source organism: Cladocopium goreaui (assembly GCA_947184155.2). NCBI lineage: Eukaryota > Dinophyceae > Suessiales > Symbiodiniaceae > Cladocopium > Cladocopium goreaui. The sequence goes on along the minus strand of CAMXCT020003089.1, from coordinate 28,047 downwards.
CATTTTCAATAGCTGTGTTAGTTTACCAGAGTCTTAACCCCACAAAACAAGGCGATTTTCAGTGGATTTGTTCACCCCAAGTAGTTGGTGGAACCGCAGAAATCTACGGAAAAGACATGTCAAACGGAAGGTCAGACCGGATCAATGCTTGAACTCCGACATTTTCCATCGGTTGGTACTGGATCTGGATCCTATCAGCACTTCTTTGGTATGGGGAAAAAAGATGAAAAAAGCACATGTGGGACCACTATAGCTACCATCACCCCACTTTCCATAGATAGAAAGGAAAATGAACACAAACAAACACCGAGAACATGGGTTTCTCTGAAATAGGACAACGACCCCTGAAACCTGAAACGCACCTTTCAAATGCCATGATGACACAAAGTGCGCCCCACACTGTAGGATGAAGCAAAAGGCTGCTGCAGTCGTGGCGATTGCTATCGGCTCCATGATGGTGAAAAAATGACTACATCCAGCTTGGAAGAACTAGTGAAAGCCCGACAAATAGATTGGAGTCCCTTCTGAATTAGTGTTGGTCTACCTGTAGGCCTTCAACAAATTCCAAAAAATCAGAAAAAAAACTGGGACAATTATTCCTCTTTCCCCCAGCTTGGCGTTAGCCCACGAATTATCCACGTCGCAGCCGTCCATTTTTTTAATCGCGGATTCAGCGCAAATCACCTGCAGTGGCTGAGCCCATTCCCATCAACCAACCAGCCATATTGACCAACCAACCAGGGAGGTAGAAGAAGGGAACCATTACAGTACTTCAATTCTTCATGAAGCAAAATTCATCAAAAATCCCAATTCAGAACAATAGTGTCGAGCTACTCGTCTTCCAAATGGTATAAAAAAGGGAACCGTTCGTTGAACCGAAAAAAACACCGTGCCCCGCGTCAAGAGATGTCAAGAGGTCCATGAAGCCGAGGCAGGAATCAAGAAATGTCAGAGGTAAATATATGAACCATGATTGATTTTTAATGAACAATATTGTTCAATGGTAAATATGGATAAATATGGATAAATATGGAATATTTTCTTATTTTTTCTGAGGTAAAAAAATGAACAACATTCTTCCATAATGATTATTCCATATATCAATGATCAAAGGAGGAATCATTGCCGCAGGACAACCCCAAATCCTGGCCGCAAACTTAGGTATAGCAAGCCCCAGTGGAAAAGATCGAAAAGGCTGCATTTGCCACTTGTTTAGTTGGACCTTACTTTTTTCGTACTTTTTTTCTCACTTTTTTTCAATCTAGTTGAGGGTTGCTATTTCAAAATGTTTTTTTGTTCTTGGGTTTGCCGCCCCACTTAAAGAGTTCGTGCACAAAAACTATACCAAAACTGTGACCGACTTCTGTACGTCGAGATTGTCCTGCGAACAAGACTGTGCTGCCTCATGAGAGGAAACAGTAGACCCAGATGAATTATCAGCAACTACCCTCTGGTAATTTAACATAGCTATTGAAAATGACCATTTATAGTGGATTTTCCCATTAAAAATGGTGATTTTCCATAGCTACGTTAAATTACCAGAGGGTATCAGCAACCAATACTGAACTTCTAAACAACTGTTTTTGACAAATGGTCATGTGCACATTCTGTGCATTGTTAAGCTCGAAATCTTACGGGAAGCAAGGTCACCAAAAATTGATGGACATCACCATGGGTGGGAAAAACAACTCCCATATTTTTGTCATATATAACAGCCATAACATCCCATATAACTATACGTATATTATATATATATACCCTCTGGTAAACATACAAAAAAACATGGAACATCACCATGCTATTAATGGGTAAATCATGGTAAATCCACTATTTCTATGGCCCATTTTCTGTAAACGTTGACCGTTCGGCCGGGTAGATCCAGCGAGTTCACCATTCTCCACGTTCTTTGGCGCGCGAATGGCTTGCATGTAGCTCCAGGTGGTAAAGGCCACGATGTTTCCTGAAATCCACGGAGAAAGGAGATGCTCAAGATGGGAATCCTGCTAATTTCCACATAAGGGGTTGAATATAATTAAAGTAAATAAATAATGAATACGTAAATAAATAAATAAATGAATAATATATATGTATACATGAATGGCGGACAAAATTACTTGTTTATTTTCAAAACTGCACAAATTGGGGTCGTCCCCTATCGGTTGTGAGGATTTCTGCGTTCTCAGACTTTGAGGCGACTCATGCTAACCATAGAAACAAATCAGAATACATCCATGTACCCTCTGATTTATATAACGTCGCTATGGACAATATTCATTTGTTAATAGGCAAATCATCAAAAATCATCCATACATCTGGGTAACTTATAATATTTCACTAACCTGAATCTTGCGGCCATTTGGGGATGATTCCCCACAATCTAACCATGATTCCAGGGCTCGGTCGTAGTGAGGTCGTTATAATTTACCCAGATACATGGGAAATGTTCCATAGTCTATGTGGAATAACCAGAGAGTAGTTCCGATCCATGGGAGAATCTCCTGCAGTCGAAGTGCCACAGATTCCCAGGACCATCACATAGCTCCATTGGCCTCCTGGTAGGAGTTCCAGTCCCAAAAAGATTGACCTTGGCGCGGATATTTTCTTCGCAAATCAGATCCAACAAACAAAAAAACCCTCTGGTAAACTAACAGTTTGCGAACTTGAACATGGTGATTTTCTGATGTTTTTTGTATGTTTACCAGAGGGTACATAAATCTCTAAGTGATGCAAGAACAAAAATCAAAGACTTGGTACTTCTTCATTCAGATGAACTATCACAGGGATAGGGAGCCTCCATGCAGTCCAAAGGACAAGGAAATGGTGGCGGCTTTGTTGAAGTTGCCCGCAAAGGCCGCATGGCTCGCCTGAGTTTCGTTCACCCAGGGCCCTGGCAACCATGTTTAGTACTGATGTTCAGCTAAGTGTCGACATGGTCAATCTTTCGTTATTAGCCCAGAAAAACATATAGAAAACTAATATAATCCTTGGCCGGTTATGGTTATTTTTCATTTATAGCAAAAAACTAAAGGACTTAACTACCTATCCTGCGTTGGGGATGTCTATTGATGCCTAGCCGCACCCCCCGAACAAGACTGCGGATACAGCGGGATCTCTAAGACTCTACGCCCTTTACGGATGAGGCCGTTATCATTTTCCCGGATTTCCATCGTTTTCCCAAGGTTTCTCCTGATTTCAAGCGATACGTTAACATCTCCATCCCTCCATCCCAACAAAAACTGCTTGGTAAAATGAGGTATCCCGCAAATGATGGTTTCGAAGCAGAAAACCAGTTATAGTAGGTTCATCAAAAAAACTCCAAATTTTGCATGATCAACTTCCCGTTTTTCTTGCTGGGATCATCCCTCGTGGTCATGGCATGTCATGGCCCATTTTCTCCGCCCCGTTGTTTCAACCAAATCCCACGGTCCCACGGTCCCACGGGTCCCACGGGTCCCACGTCACCGACAAAGTCTGCACCACGGTGTACTGAATGAAGTTATATCCTGCTGAGACCACGCCCGAGAAAATCACCAAGAGAATGGTCCCTGGATTCAACTGATGAACTCGTTGATACACCTGGCCGACAGATTGGACAGATTGGGCAGATTGGACTTGGACAGTTTCCCGCTATGCCATGAGCAGTTTCGCCCTTTGGCAAACTACAATGACTATCGAAGATCACCGTTTTGAATTGGAACATCATCCATGAAAGTGCCATGCCATAGATATACCATATGCTCCATGCATGGAATATTTACCAACATTTGCCTTCAAATTCACCCAGTTTTGTAGGTAAATATACCATACATAGAGCATATGGCTATGTTGGTGGAGGGTAAACAGAAATGATCGCAGCAATGGATGGCACGGGGTGGCCATCGCCATCAACACATATGGCAGGTGCAACAGAAAAAAGGTGGGGATTCGCAACGAACGTGACATCATGGAATGATACATCTGTCGACTCTCACACGTGTTAACAAAAAAACTGCACGCCTGTTGAACATACCCTCTGGTAAACTAACATAGCTATTGAAAATGGCCATTTATAGTGGATTTTCCCATTGATAGCATGGTGATTTTCCATAGCTATGTTAAATTACCGGAGGGTATTACAATTATACCATATAGTAATGCCTATGATTTCCTCATGACTATCAAACAAACAAAAATATGCACATGTGAAGCACGTGCATGTGCTACGAAGGTACATGAGTCATCATACGGGGATAAGTCACAAATTGCTAAGCCCAAGAGTTCTTCAACATCACCATTTTCATGGCGCGCTAGTTTTTTGGGTCAAAACCTATGAAATCCCAATAAATCCCATATATTGGGCGATGGACATCCATAAACCCAAGCATTTTACCCTCTGATTATGTCAACAGTTTGCTATTGAAAATGGCCCAGTCGAAATAGTGGCTTTTCCCATTAAACATGATGGATCTTTCCCATTAAACATGGTGATTTTCCCATTAAAAATGGTGATTTTCCCATTAAAAATGGTGATTTTCCCATTAAAAATGGTGATTTTCCCATTAAACATGGTGGATCTTTCCCATTAAACATGGTGGATCTTTCCCATTAAACATGGTGGATCTTTCCCATTAAAAATGGTGATTTTCCCATTAAAAATGGTGATTTTCCCATTAAAAATTGTGATTTTCCCATTAAACATGGTGATTTTCCCATTAAACATGGTGATTTTCCATCGTTTTTTATGTTTACCAGGCCGGGTAATGTGAAAAAATGGGTAAATCATCGGCCTCCCAGTCCGTCAATGTCCCAGCATTGGGCCAGTTGATGGGATGCGAGGCGTACAAAGACCTGGGATGTTTGTGACGACCATGGGGTTAACCTCTGGTAAACATACAAAAAACTATGGAAAATCACCATTTTTAATGGGAAAATCACCATTTTTAATGGGAAAATCACCATTTTCAATAGGTAATTCCACTATAATCCACTATAAATGTTCATTTTCAATAGCTATTTTGACATAACCAGAGGGTATATTGATTTGTTACATCCCTAATTAACAATCTTTTTAAAAGTCGGAGGGCTTAAATATAAGGTGGTGCTCTCGGTCTCAACATGTTTCACCTGAAGCTGGGGAGGATTGGGGATGCAACTGGTTGGTGGTTGACCTACCCCTCTGAATATGAAAATCAAACGGGATTATTATCCCCAATATATGGAAAAAATATAAAATGTTCCAAACCACCAACCAGGCAAGTTCTGATCTTGATGTCATGATCTTCTTGGTCTGAGTTTGTTTGAAGTCCATACCCAGGCGAAACAAACTCAGATCACTCAAGGGACCTGAATTCCCTAGAATTTATCCACTAGTTTTAGATATTTCTCGGGCGGTCCAGTCAGGGGTCTGCTAAACCGAAACAGAAACCATCCCCAATATATCCCAATATCACCAGAAATGGGCCGTCTTGCGGTATCAACTAGTATAAACATGTATAAACCCTGCAATGTTTTAGGTTCATGGCATTGGATGGCATTGAATTATACTGGGTTTACTATGGTTTACTGCATGCGCAAAAAATGATCAACACGGCTCAGGGACGCAGGAAGGAGTGCCAGAGCGCAGGGTAAAGCTGTGTAGAAGACCCTCAGTGGCCGTACATGGCGTGCAAACATGTACCCTCTGGTAAACATACAAAAAACTACGGAAAATCACCATTCTCAATGGGTAAATCCACTATAACTAAATGGTCCATTTTCAATAGCTATTTTGACATAACCAGAGAGTACAAAACCAAAAAATTGGATCAGTGTTGATCAAACCTTTCTGATTGCTTTCACCAGTGCTGGGGGCTTGGGATCTCACTCCATCATTCTCCAGTAGAAACTCATCAAACTCACCAACCTAGAGGTTCCATGTTCAGTTTTATGTTACCTTTTCGCGTTTTCCCACATGGCACCTGAGGGTTCAACATTTCGAACCGTCCAAAAAAAAAGCGTATGTCTGGAACATATGAGAAAATCTCGGGGAAAAACATGGAAAACACATAAATCTGGATAAATTATATACATTATAATAGTAGTTCGCTAACCTGAAATAAGGCTATTTTGAGATAGTTACACCCTCCTCTAATCATCATTCCAGTGACGTCGCAGTGAGGTCGTTATATACTTTTTGCTTTTTCTTTCTCCAGATAGATCCACTTGTTAAGCATCCATTTTTCCATTCAAATTCTTACTTTTGGATACTTTTTGGATTCTTTTGTGCGTCCCAAAATTTCGGACCCATTTTCATCGTCACCCACTTTCGAAGCTGGGGATGATCCTCCACCGATGCAAGCGGCGTATCAAGGGGTGACAATGGCGGCTTCAATGTGGAGCTGAAGGCAGCTGCCAAGACCAGAGTGGTGGCTGCAGCAATGTCGCCCAAACAACACATCAGCACACCTGGCACCATCTGCGCCACAAGATTTCTTGATAGACCCGGTAGATGATGGTAGATGGGATCGATGTGGTAAACCCCATGCTTGGTTGATGGGATTGTTTTTTGGCACAGATTATTGATAGGTGGATAGATGAATAGATAGAAACTATAGTGGTATAAACTTACCATCTACCATCAATAAATATATATATATATCCATCATCATCTATTACCATATTTTAGATATTATTATTCTGGGTAAACGAATAATAAGCAATCCCCCAAATCAACATCATAAATAGGTGGTATATGGTCTTGCCATTCCCAGGAAGTCATGGGTGGTAAACATGGCAGCCAGTTTTACCCACATTGGGTGGAGATTGATACCTCCATGTCATCAAACTGACTGAAACCAAGTGACGCCAATTGGATGCTCATAAAGAGTCCACAATCATCTCCACACGTTTGATCTTCCCATCTGTCATTATCACAACTAATCCCATCTTTGGAAAATATAACATCATAACCATTTTATCCACGTTGCACACACACACATATATTATTATATAACAATTATATATGTACCTGCATATTTACATATCTATTCCTATATAATAACATTATCCATGGATCTATCGTGAATCCCCAGCATCATGAATTTCGGTCTCACCATGAGAAATTGCCGGCGATTTCAAGGTGGACTATCCCTGAAAAAGGCTCAACAAAATGCAGTTTGCCTGTCATGAAACCCCAATCCCATTGTAATCATCAATGGGTTACTGGTTGGTGGTTGACCTACCCCTCTGAAAAATCATGGAGTTCGTCAGTTGGGGTGATGACATTCCCAATACAGTATATGGAAAAATAAAAAATGTTCCAAACCACCAACCAGGTTATAGTTCTGAGGGATAAATTACATGAAACATCATGAAACCCCCTATATTTGATGGGGGAAAACCAACACCGTTTCCAGTGAAATTGATGTGGAGATTCTAGGCCGCGACAAAAATCCCGCTGTCTCATGAGAAAAACATGGCCCTTTACGCAGTTATCTAAGAAATGGATTCTGATCATTAACTCACATCATCACCAGTCTCAATCATTCCCAATCATGAACCCCCACCTCCATTCTTAATCCATTACATGCCCATTATTTTCACATTAGAATCGATGTATCAACAAAATCATAAAATACATGTTTTATATCCATATGATGTATAATGTTAATGATATCACAAAATATCCAATATCATAACATACCCATTATATTCCCATATCAAAATATGATATACCATCCATTACAAAAATATCTTTGGTAGTCCACAAAACACAAGCTATTGCCTGTTATGGTGATTCTCCATTTATTCACCAAAGGATTAAACTACCTGTCCCATATCGAACAATGTCTTCCCATTTGTTACTATACCCTATGTCCAAGCCCAACATCAATATCTATCAGTATCTGACACGTATATCCACATAGAACAACACATGCCATGATATCTTAATATTAATATCAAAAACAGTTAAAAAAACATTATATGATATCATTCTATATTATATTCCCATTATATATCACATTAATATATACAGTAATACATATATATATGTATACTGTATATCATATCCAATATATCGATGATACACAGCCTCCATGTCATTCCATGTCAAGCGGCCAATCCCCAAATGGCCCTGCTGCGTTTCCTCATTCTTCGTTTCACTCTCCGCCAGTGCCGTGATGGCGGCGCCGGCCACGCCCACTGACATCACTAAGGCCTCACCGGCTGGATTTAAGTCATGAAAAATGTGGGCATTTATAGTGGATTTTCCCATTAAAAATGGTGATTTTCCCATTAAAAATGGTGATTGTCCATAGCTATGTTAGTTTACCAGAGGGTATCAAGCATTGTTTTTTTTTTGCATCGAAAAAAAAAGCATCAAACATTGAGATTTTTTGTCTCAAAGATTGGGATTTTAGCATCAAACGTTGGGATTGAACCAGTTTTAACCATCAAACATTGGGGGCTTAAGCATCAAGAATTAGGACTTAGTCATCAAAGCGCAGGAGTTGACATAGTTTCACCGTCAAAGCAAGGCGGTACCGGATTTGGAATGTGACCAAATCATCCCAGTTCGCATGGATTGGAAGGATCATTGAGCTGGCACAATCAGCTTCGGTTACTGCTTGGTGGTGCAACGTGCCCATCTTGAAAAATGATGGAGTTTGTCAATGGGAAGGATTACATCCCATATATGAAATGGAAAATAAAAGCCATGTTCCCAACCACCAACCAGGTTAATAGCGACCCGTTCAAGACTCAGATCCTACCTTCATGAGAAAACGGTTGCGCCGTTTTCTAAGTTCCAGAATCCGCTCCAGGGAAAACTGAAAGAAAGTCTTCAACTGTGGTAATTATTCGTATTATAAGAGGAATAACATCTTCAACTCTGGTATTCAGAATTCCTCATAGGATGATAGATCATCATTACTATATAAATATATCTTAATATGATTGATCAAAAATACCTTGCGACAAGATGAAGTTGCAGCCCGTCACTTCATACCACCGAATTAGCCAAAACAATCCAAAACACAAGTGTTATTAAGTTGCATTCAAGTACCCAGCCAGCAGGTTTATCCACTTCATATGCCATTCATATCCATCATTTCCTAAAGACATACCCATTTAATATCATTTAATCATGGTTTCCCTGTGGTCAACTAAAATAGCTATGGAAAATAAACAAACATAGCCCATTTATAGATGAGCTACTCTCCCCGGTGATTTTCCATAGCTATGTGGCTGCAGGGTATCTCCTCCGCCCAGCACTCCAAGGCACGTCCCAACAGGTGGCTGGGGTGGTGTCCAAAAGTTGTAAGCCTCGCGCCAGTTGCTGCAGAAGCAGTGTCACCTTGGTCGAGTAGCAGGGAAGATGGGGAAGATGGGGAAGGTTGTTGGACCTTCCTTCCCCATGGGATCCCCGAAAAATCACGAAAAATCCATGGGGAGGAAACGGGGGGTCCAAGTTTGGAGAAACCGCCCTGATTTCTGTTTTAAGTCCCGTTCTTCAGCATGGTCGGAGGAATTTTTGGAGGAGTTTCATTGTTTCATCCTGCAGCATTGAGGCCTGATGAGCTACACAATGACCAGGAGAATCCCATGAAATAGGCAATTAATGTCAACCCCGGATTAGTCACCCATGGTTTACTGATTAGGGGGGTACCCCCACAGATGATCATCATTGATCATCTGATACTTCAACGGTACCCCCTGGGCCCCGGATGGTGTATTGGGGTTGACATTATTTGCCAGAGTTATCCATAGTTAAAATATGTTAAAATATTAATCATCGTCCCAAGTAGAGGATGCAAAGATATTTCCAAACCATAAAAGCAAGAAATGTTGACTATGCAAATGGAGGCAGGCCAATGGAATGCAGGAGCGAATCACCATATTCCTCAGCAGTCGAGTAATTTTAGAACTTTCATGGTCCACTTGGCCAGAAATTGCTGGGAAAATATGGGAACATGATGTAGCATGGTTTCGTTGGAACCAACATGGCAGCGGGCAAGCACAATTTGATGGGAGGAAAAAAAGCTGGTCTGTTGTTCCAACCGCTGCTGACATCTCCTTTTTTTTAGTCCAAAAAATCGATCCGAACACCAAGATTCAGAGAGACAGGCAACAGTGACATACTGAAGTTGTTGAGGCCAATGTTCACTGCCACCTTGTTCAGGCATTGCATCCCATGGGATGTAGCGGTGTCCACACGACTTAAAATGTGCAAATACGTCTGTACCATCAGCATTTGTAAATCGGCATGTCCGCAGCATCTATCACACCATGATGCGATATGATGATATGATGAAGGCCGTTTTCAGGTGGTTTCTTTGGAATCCCTGTCTTGATCTTGATGTCATGGTGACTCGTGGTTGACACCAGCTACTGAAAAAATGTTAGTGGGATCCGCAGCACCGAAAAAATCGGGCTTCCAGCTGATACTGTCCACTATGAACTGTCATCATTGCTGGGTAACATAATGTAATATATCAATGCTTGCAAGTTGTTCCTTATATTGTTTTTGGTTGATGTGTATATATATATACGGTTTTGATATGAGTTTGTCTGAAATGAATAGAGTGCGTCCAAATCCACTGGTTGAACATGTTGTTTTCCCCTATATAAATTGCAATCTTGGTTGTTTTCCCCATGTTCAAACACACCCATATACATAATATCATAATAATGTATCGTTATATGTGATTATATATACGACCCTGGCGGAAAGCAACATATATAGATGTTGGAAAACCCCTATGTTTTCTACACATGCTGCGTTTTCCACATTTTTTTTTTAACCTTTGGAGGGTGTCTCCCCATCCTGCGCTTGCGCAAGGTGCGGCCAAAGCAAAGAACAGCACCGCCAGGACTTCGTTGAGAGTCGTCAGTTTTCGAGGCACATAGGGATGAGGTGAAAAATGCAACACCAACATCCTTGGGATTTTGTGAAAAGGGTGGGAAGTGGGATCATGTTACAACATGTTACACTGAAAAAAACACCTATCAATTCAGTTTTCTTCTGACTGTTTATATTTAACTAGATGCGAAGAACATGTATTATCTATATATATATATCTCTCTCTCTCTCCCTATATCTATTTAGTTAAAATGCTAATACATAAATAGGGGATCGTAGGGGAAACTAAACCCGAAAACAAGGTAGCAGTCACTGCGACTGGGACGTGTGCGTTCATCAGCAGCCAATGGCAACCATTTGGACTGCAAATTAAGGCTAGAATGAATCAATGATGAGCCAATGGGAAGAGGTACCCTCTGGTAAACTAACATAGCTATTGAAAATGGTGATTTATAGTGGATTTTCCCATTAAAAATTGTGATTTTCCATAGTTACGTTAGTTTACCAGAGGGTATGAATCCAAACGACCTCCTTCAAGTATCTACGTACACTCTACACTCCCAATTGGGATTTCTTTGGCACAATGACCATCGAAGAATGCCACCTGCAATGATCAAACAACTTCCCCTGACTGCCCCAAGGAAAAACATATGGCACAATTCCACTGGATTTTTGAACATTGATTTTCCGGCGAAAGCAATCCACCCTTAGCTGTCAACACTTTCTCCTGTCAGCTTCCCATGGTGTCATCGCGTGCGAGGCACCCCAGTCCCAAAGCACAGAAAGCCACGACTTGTTGGATGGCTGTGACCAGAAAAGCAGCAGGCATTCCCCTCAAATTCAGCTCTCCTTGGTGGTCTGAGGGTGGCTACGAAACATTCACCCAGTGACATGACAAAGAACTGACATTCAGAACGATAAACTGGTAAATCAATGCCACAAGGGGCTGAAATTACGGCAATTTCTGCTTCTCCATATATTGTGCGTTTTACCAGCCTGGTATTTGGGGTGTAAAGATGTGTAAAGCCGCGGCCGATTCTGCCAAAGGTCTGGAGATGGTTTCCTCTGACAGGACCAGCTTCATGTACAGAGCGAAGCCTCTGCAACTCGTCGTGTGGTTATGAGAAAGTCACTGGCAATTACCATGAAACATAGGAGTTTACAGCAGAACTGCAAGGAACCCGCAGATTGAGGAGGACTTGCTTCAGTTGATTTTGGACTTCATCATTGAGTCGGAAATCTTACACTTTGCAAATCACCAGCCAGTGAAAAGCATCTGGGCATAAGTGGGTCAAAAATTCAGCCCATATGCTCCACATGTGAACTGACCATCTTTGGCATCAATAAACATCAATGTATAAACATATTTAGCCATACTAAGTAGCATTTGATCATTTTATGAGGATGATAACTACCAAAAAAATTGACCCATACCCATCTACATACCCTACAGCACATAAACAGAAATATGAATAGATATGGAACGTTTTCTTGAATCTTCTTGAGACTTTCCTAGGAAAACTGTGGTTTCCCATATTTTTTGGTTGCTCAGTGGCGACAAACCTGCAGGTTTGGTGCCAAGGCGCTAGATTGCCCGGCAAAGTACACCGCCAGCATGCCTGCGGATGAAACGGGATGGTAGGTGAAACCAGCCAGATGATGAACATTCACCGATCATCTCAGAAAACAAGTCAAATGTGTTTCTTAACAAAAAAACACATTGAAGAAGAAACATGATATAAACAAGGTAATGCCGGCGTTGCTGGCCTCGTGTTTTTTGGGCCTGCAGCAGTTCAAGTCGTTAGTTTCTACTGATGCGGCGCATGACATCAGGCATTATATGCAGTGTGGGTGCAGGACCGGTTGCCGTTTGGCTTGGCGCTGCGACGCTGCGACGTTGCGAGTTTCGGCTCCTTCTTCGCGTTGTCGCGTCTGACGCTGCGATGCTGTGACACTGCGACCATGCGAGTTTGGGCGGCGTCTTCGCGTAGTCGCGTCTGATGCTGCGACGTTGCGACTTGTGTTCGCGTCTTCGCGTAGTCGCGTCTGCCTCTGTCGCGTCTGACGCTGCGACGCTGCGACGCTGATCGAGGCTGCGCCGTTGCGAGTTTGGGCGGCGTCTTCGCGTAGTCGCGTCTGACGCTGCGACGTTGCGACTTGTGTTCGCGTCTTCGCGTAGTCGCGTCTGCCCCCGACTTGTCCCGCAACCGCGCGGCACCCACAATAATTATATGGCATTATTTGCCAGAGGTTGTGGCGACTGTTGTAGCGCCACTGCCACTGGTAAATCCAATTACACTTGCGCCTCCCCTCAAGAGACATATAAATTCTTTGCAGTGATCCAAGCAAGCATTTGTCCAACATCTGAGTCCCTGCTTTCAGGGTCTGACCATTGTGTCTTCTAACATTCCGTGAAAATTCCAGGGAGCATGCTTCACTTGAAAGAATTCTATCTCTGCTTCTTGGGCATCCACTAGGGTAGCATGACAACTCTGTGTCAAGTTCAAGAGAACACCCACTAGCGTAGCATGACGTTTCTGTGTCAAGTACAAGAAAACTTTCAATGGCATAGCATGCTGCAGGTAAGTACAATGGAACGTTGTTGCCCCACCCCACACACTAGACAAGAATGGATCATTATATGATCCGGCAGGAACTGAATCCTGAAACATGCAGATTAGATATGAAACAACGAAATTAACGATGCACCCTACGAATAATGGAAGTTCTCCTGAATGGTTTTCATGGCCAAGATCGTCATCAAAAATAAATAAATGAATCGGCGACGTGGTTGTGACAAAATAATCCAAAAACATCGGCGACATGGTTTCGGCGAAATAATCCAGAAAATCAAAATTACAATCGGCGACGAGGTTTCGGCGAAATTCGGAGGAAGGTTCTGATGCAGCAATCATAATTGACCAAAATTGATTCCAGATTGCGACAACAGTGCAGCAAATTGTGTAACATGGTGGTTGGGGTTCTGAGCTTGGCCCCTTGCTATTCCGAAAAAATTCGAACTGCAGGTACGTCACCAGGCGTCCCTGGTGATATCCTAGGATCATATCAAGAGCTTCGTTGGATGGAGCCTCATATGTCCTCTCCATCCCCCTGCAAATGTGAAAAGATTAGAGCAATAGAAGTTTTACATCTGTTCAGATGTTACACACACACACACCCCGCGTGTAGCGGGGTTTGATTCTTTTGGAAGAACATCGCTGCAAAGGTCGGCAAGATCAATCAAATACAAAAAGGCTGTCCGGTGCTAATGTACATAGCCGCGTTCAGTCACTCAGAAGGGAAAGTCGCCTCAACTTGAAGTGTTTGGATCGCGTCACGGAAGCTCATGCCTTCAACCATCCTCCACGTGTCGTTGATTTCCCCAGATGCCATAGCAGCCGTCAAAGTGGTTGAAAGTTGTTTGGCCAGTTCTTGGATCTTCGGAGTGAAGCAGGTTGCCTCTGTAGGTGCAGTGGTCTCAATGGGAACGTTGTGAAAAGGATGATGCCCATGTACTAGAGGAATCTCAAAGTGATGGCGCCAATAATCCGCTGTGCGCAGGGACCACTCCCAGTTGCCCGAAAGACCATAAAAGTAGTGCTCGGGGTCACGACATTTGGAGAGCCCTGACATGGGGATCTCTTCGATGAATAACTCCCTGGTATTGTTGGAGTGGGTAATGATCTTGAAGTGGATCTGGTGGACCACGCGGGAGGAGAAGTGACCACAATGGAGGTAGTGGTATGTAGGACTTGGCTCAGTCGGAAAAGGAACATCAGGAGGTGCAGAGCCTGAGTATGTATCGGCGTGGGGCGAAGTTCCGATGTCGGTAGTTGTAGTGTCAGCTGCCGAAGGTGCCGAAGTGGTCCCGGTGGTAGGGTCAGGGGTGATAGAATGACATAGTTCAGAAGCCTGGCCGTCTGGCGCTTGGTCTGGATTGGTGGGAGCGAGTCCGCGGTTGGGATTCGAAGGCCAAGCCAAGCCCGCCACGGTAGCGTCTCGTTTATGCTCCATGGGTGAAACGGTCAGAAAATGCGTGAAATGGTACGACCAAAGGCTGAGGAATCAGGAAAATGCAAAATTAAGCCAAGCCATAGAAGAATAATAATAATAATAGTGATGTCCAATCAGCAATCAAATTGTTCAAGGTCCATGGAAAGGACAAAGCCCGAAGCCTAAAAAGGTGAGAATAAATCGAAAGGTGGAATCCAAAGAATCCTCCGTGTTAATGAAGTGTCATAGGTGCAACGAAAAGAACAGTCGAGCATTCTCTTTTTGGCCAGTGAGCACATCAGGGTAGGATAACTCCGGGGCTAACTTTATGGCATCTCAAACGTAGCACGAAAGGCTGTGAGGTACCTGGGATGAGCAAAGAGGATTCGATGTAGTTGTACTGTCGGAGTCGCCATTCGGGCCGGTATTCTTCCAAAAGCTGCATGATCGTCATATCATTGGGGACTTGGAATGTATCACCTTCCAGATCGCAATAGCGAAACTCCAAATTCGAAGGGTCAAGTTGGATGTTCCATTGGGTCCTCAGTCTTTTTGAGATGCAGAAACGTAGTTCTCCAGTAGGAAGGATGCCGGCTTCAATTGGTTCCATCTGGCGTGACCAGGTAAACAGAGCTTCAAGTTCGTAGCCACTGACATTCTTGAGATTTGAACTGGCCATAGCCATGTAGTGTTCACGGTCAGGTTCGCTGCGGTGAGTCAATTCCTGTAAAGGAGTGTAGTCAATCAAGATCAGAACAGGTCGGTTTGGAGGAGGGTTCACGTGACCAGGAAGGCCTCGGTGTCCGGCAAACCATCCAACAGTTCGGGGACCTTGTGGTGTATCAATCGTGGATGTAGCGCGATATGGATGAGGGCGAGAAGAATGAGCCATGGCGTCGATTGTCAAGCATAAAGCGGAAAGCCCAGGCTGCAACATAAAAATATGATAATGATCAAAGAGTGAAGCCCAAAATCCAAATATGGAGGAAGACGGTGTACCTAGTGAGTAGTCACGAGTCGGCGTGTAGTCACGGTTCTTTTTCTATGCCGCCAAATGATGTGGTGTATTACACACTGGAGTCAGACATATCCATCGGGCCAGGGTCGTTCGCATCCACTGGACAATGTACATGTTGAGGAGGGACGGTAGGGCGATTGAGATGTAAGGTCCGGTGCAATGTTGCCGATGGTGAAGAAGGTGGTGTAGATCGCCATGGTGGCCAATATAAAGAAGTGGTGGTACCTTGAGAGTGGTGTTGGGCAGAACGTCCCCAGCATGATTGTAAAATATGAAGCTGGTCTGGTATCGCTTCGTACGGTTGAGAGACGTAGACATTGGCATGTTCAGGATGTGGGAGAACAGGAACAGAAATTGCCGTAGGGGAGGAGGATGATTGGATGGGTACATCATAGTATCGGCGCCAATGGTTGGCCGTAGTGCGTAGAGTGGCACGATCGTTGGTGAGGTGCATGTTCTCCAAAAATGTTTCCACTGGCCTCCACGTTTCAATACCATCAAGTGTCCTTTCCACGATCCAAAGTTCATCGGGACGAGAAGACAAGGGATAGCTCAGCTTCTTGAAGAATACGGAATGAACAGTTGTAGAGGTTGGAATCATTCTAGCTGCCCTGGGAATATACGATGCCGAAGTAGGATCTTCAGGTGGGAGATGTGGGTCTGGGCCATGTACGGATGTAGGTGAAGAGCGGGTTGAAACCAGCCGAGCAGCATCATCCGTGGCAGAGGTCATCATGTACAGAAGCAGTAATATGATATCGAAAAGAACTGAACTGAAGCCGAAATTCCGTTGAAAGAAGTCCATAATGAAACATCTAAGCACGAGAAGCAAAAAAGAGAAACAAGAGAAACGAGGGAGGCAAAAAATCGAATATCAAGGCGGAGGAATGTACAATGAGTGCATTTTTCTTTTCCGCATAGACGTGAGCGAATCAAAAATTCTATCTCAGGGCTGATCACGCGGCAGTCTTAGTGTATCGGGTGGCCGTGACGAATGGATGCCCGCGGGGAATCACTTGAACATGGACAGCGAAACCTGTGTCTTGTGGATCTGGATGGGGTGTCAGCAACAAAGGTGAACACTCACGGGTCGTGAAGGCATCGAGATGTTGATGAGTTTTCCATGTCGGGTAGAACCAGTTCAAAACGTCCAGGAGAGAATGAGGGAGGTCGTCAAGCATCTGAGCTCCTTGATCGGTGTCAATCATCATGTAGAAATCTGTCGGTGGTAGGTGTATCGACCATCGTTGTAAAAGCGTGTCGGTAACCACTGTTTTGAGGTCTGAAACGAAGTGACTGCGAGCGTAATCCGGGTAGATCACCTTGAACGTCTGGAACAAGCTGTCATAGACGGCAGTGGAGAGGTTGCCCGCGACCTTGGGGGCCAGGATGTTGTAGTATGGGTTGCGGACGGCAAGTTGCTGCATAGGCTTCAGGTCCAATTGGAAAATAACCGGTCGATGGGGTGTCGAAGGCGGAGTCCGATTGGATGGGTGTTGAAAGGAAGAAGACCCCATGGCGGAGGACGGTGCCCTTGTTGGAGAGCGTGATCGTCGTGTAGGAGAGATCCTGTCGTGGGACATAGCTCGCAGTTGGCAATATCGATCCAGGTGAATGCGGAGAGACATAGTAAATGGCTGGCGGGGTGTATGATGTGAAAGTGCAAGGTTTCAGTGGAGCAACAATGCCCAAGTTTATGAAGGTCAAAAAGTGTAAGGTCGAAATAAAGCAATAAACGGTGTAAAGAAGAAGAAAGGGAACCCACAAGTTCGGGTGGTGAAACTGTAATATGGTGCCGCAAGACAGCTTTTTCTTTGGTTCGCGCGTGCCGTTGGTCAGCCAAGTTTGTCTTTGATCTTATTCCACATAGAGCGAACATCTTCCTCCGATTTGCCCATCTTGGTCGAGATCACCCGCCATGAAAATCGAGACTTCTCGTCCGCCTTCAAAGTGCGAAGTTTCTGTTTGTCTTCAGAAGTCCAGATTGACAATGGGCTCGAGGAGCGGGATCGGGATTTGTCAAGTCGGCGACGACGTTTTGCAGGCGCTTTGGGAACTGCTTTGGCTTTCTGTTTGCGGTTCGGCGGTGATGGTGTTCTGGTAGAAAGCTTCGAGGGTGCAGGTAGGACTTCAGGTGACGGGGCGGCCACGTGGTGATGTGGTTCAGGAAGATGGGTTTCCAAGAGTTCATCCATAAGTGCCTCGTCCTCAGCTATATCCGGCGACGGGATGTGGGCATTGTCAATAAAGTCGTTGGTCTGGTCCGAGTAGTGCGGTCGTAGCCCATCGGGTTGATTCCATACGTCTGTGCTAGGAAGAGGCGTAGGTTCAATATTGGGAATGAGAGTGGGTGGGAGTAACGCCATTGCTCGATGTAGTAGAAGGTAAGCATGGTGAACATCATGAAGAAATTGAAGAAAAACTGGTTCTTGAATCGGAATTGAAGTCGTAGGAGACGAGGAAGCCATCACGAAGCGTCGGATGTGGGCCAAGATATAAAGGAAGCCGAGTTTGAGGATGAGCCAGCTGAGAACGTAATACACCAGTGTCGAATAAAAATAACGTATGGGTGGAAGAGGTGGGATGTTCAGCGGATGTAAAAAGTGAGACGTAAGCGCAAGCGTCAAGGCGGCACTGGATTTTACCACAATGAAGAAACGTGTAAATATTGACGGATCGGCTTGGCGGCAGCAACTAAATCGGACTCGCTAAAACCTGCAGCTCTGTACAAACGGTGCAATGCGGCAAAACCTCGCGTTCGTTCGTGTGTAGCGTGCGCACATTTGGCGACCAGAAATAGTCGTGAAACAAAACCCGAAAGTTGGACGGTAAGAGGTGATGCAGAGAATGGTGCCATGACCTGGTTGAAGTCGCGCGGAGGGCTGTAGCGAAGGGTGAAAGGCTCGAACTCGATGCAAAAGCCCAAGAACTCCTGGTCCGGCTCCGTTTCCAAAATGATGGGGTGACCGTAGAACTCCGGGTGAAGGAAATTGGCGAAGCAGATTTCGTACTCCCAGGAAGGATCCGACAAGCACAGTCTGTTGTCTACATAGCGAAGAAGGCGAGCTGTAAGATCCATAGTATTTAGGGTAGTACGGTAGGTTCGGTACCAGATTTCTTCAGAAAGTGCGACGACCATCATGCACAATGCCGGACTCAGTGGGGAGCCCATAGGAGACCCACGGATTTGTTCAAAAACTGAAGTGCCGATGGAGAATTGAGTCATCTTCAGAGACATCAGGATGATGCGTTCAATGTCCCGAATGAAGATTTTTCTGGTCACATTGAGTGTACGGCATGTGCGGCCTTTGACTACATCACCTGTGGTGTTGCCCGGGGTTGCCTTCACGGAGATGATCTCGTCGGGGTTGGTACTCATAATAGTTGAGAGGAATTGCAAGGTCAGTCGCCAGCTAGCAATGAAGCGGTCGGTGTCAATGCTTGTGAAAAAGCCCGCAAGATCTTGGTTGTGTATGCGGGGAGTAGGGAGCGAATCAAAGTCGGTGTCCTTGAGGAGCTTGATGAGATCAAATACATCACCTTTTGCCAGGTTGTGGGGAAACGCTTGGGGCAGGAGGTTGTAGATCAGTTTGGCGATGCAGTTCAACATGGGTCGGAAAGGTGCCGTGAAGAAGCTGACAATGGGTCGCCCAGCCCTAAACTGTTTCTTCCGCTTGGGCAGGACGTAGGCATTCGGTAGGTCTCGTCCAGCGCCAAGGGCCCATGGGGTATGCTTTGCCAAATTGATGATTGATCTCGGCGATGGTCTTCTCGATGATGTCATTTGGGCTGTTCT
Source organism: Cladocopium goreaui (assembly GCA_947184155.2). NCBI lineage: Eukaryota > Dinophyceae > Suessiales > Symbiodiniaceae > Cladocopium > Cladocopium goreaui. The sequence goes on along the minus strand of CAMXCT020003089.1, from coordinate 8,421 downwards.
CCAATTTTCGAAATACCAACGGGTCGGCGAAGGTGGTGGTGAGGCACTGGAAATAGAGTACGGGGCAGTAGATTCGTAGGGATGTAGCTCGTTTGTCCTCGTTGTGGAAGATGGCTTCTGGAAAGAGACGTTTGAAGCGTACGATGTCTTTGTGCGTGATGTGATTGTGGAGGGTGTTGTAGTGGGATTGAATAGAACGGTGCCAAAGTTCATCAATATGGGTCTTTTGTAATGAAGGGAGTGAGTTCCGGGTAGTCCACGCCCGCAGAGCAAGGCGAAGGGATGTCTGGATTTCTTTGGAGGGTGGGAAGATTTTGTTTTGAAGCGAACCCGTCGCGATGGATGTGTGTGGGCCTTCATCGAAATGTAGGTTGTCGCCCTCCAGGACCAGGTGGTGATCAGATTGGTGATGATGAAGAGCATGAGGTCGTAATGCATCGCAGGCACACTTTGGGGTTTCGCCGTCAGCCCACTTGGTAGCGGCTTCCTTGTGGTTGCACAAGCTGTCCATAACCGACAGGAACTTCGTGAAGACGATCCCGGTGGAAGGAGTCTGCAATGTAGTGTTGTAGCATCGGGTTCGATGAACATGGGAAGTGAGCAGCTGTCGAAGGTCGCGCGTCCAATTGGGGGCTAGTAGCCAAGGTGCACGAAGAGGAACCGGTTTTCTGACTCGTTTGGCTTTCCAAAAGGTCAAGGCCCGATCAATGGCGTTGATTGCGTACGACCGCTGAGGTTCTCCTAGGTTGTTGGCAAGGCGTCGAATGAAATAGCATCCTTGGGCACCAATTTCATTTGATCGGAGTTTCTTCTCCATGTGGAAGCGTCGGACGGAGTTGCTGCCCAAATCCTGAATGATCTCCCAAAGTTGTACTCGTCGATGGAAAAGAGGACTATGAAGAGCATGTCGAACATGATGGGGTGTAGATCGCCAGCGAAGTTTCCGCCACAAGGAAAATGCTCCAAATTGTCGGGAGGCGGAAAATTTGGTACGTGCAATGAGTCCCTTTCGGCAATTGAAAAACTGGTAAATGAACGGAGTGTTCAATCGAGGTTGCCACAATTGAATTAAGGCTTGTTCCAAAGCCCAAAAGTTGGATTTATTGGTGTAGATCGGGAAAACAGACCACATCCAGAAATTGTCAAATCTGCACCAAAACCGTAAGGCAACTTCGGCCAGCACGAATTTATGTTGTTGCACTTGCAGAAATTTCCGATAGCGAGAGTGTTCGCGGTCCAAAACAAACGAAGACGTGGAACCAACATAAAACTTGGGTTGAAAACTAGCAATATGGCAGAAGCGAATGTACACCGCCTGAGGGTGCTTGAAACATTGGAGGGCGACTGTCAAGTCGTCCCACGACAAGCAAAAGAAAATACTCTGCATCGGAGTGCCTTTTAGCAAGGCTCGGAGTTTCGGATTGGCTCGTGGATGTAATAACACATACTGGCCCATCAATACAGTTTGAAGCATCCGAAAAGCAAAAAAGACATCAACAGAAGGGGACAAAGTGAAGGGGGTCAATAATGCAAGGACAAGAATACATGAATGAGCCACGGCCAAAGTTCGCATAATGTTGGCTGCTTTTGAGCCCGGTGATTTCAAGTACGCGGCTAGTCAGGAGTGCATCAATAACGCCACAGTCATGATCTTGAGGACGACTTCATCAGTAGTGGCCCCTTTATGTTTGCAGGGGTCGATGCCCATAGCCACGCTTGCGCGTTGGATAGTTTTGGAGGCATCATCAGGTTGGTTTTGCCACCATTCATTGACCTTCTCCAAGTTCTTCTCCAGAACGTCCATCTTGGGCTGGGGCAACTTCAGGTCTTTCAACCATTTCTTGTATTGGGTATCCGTCAGTGATGAGGGTTGGTTGTCGACGAGCCATGAATTCACGGATCCCGGAGAAATCAGCAGAGACGAAGGGTCAAAGGTTGTGGAAGCTGCAGGTTGTCCTTGAAGTGCACGTCCAATCGGTGTCGTGGCTGGTGTAGACCCTGAGGTGCCGTAGTCTGTGAAGTATTGGCGGCCGATTTCACCTTGGCCAGTTCAGCTTCCAGTTCAAGAATACGTTGTTCGCTCGCCACGTCCGCAGAAGGTTGAGCCGGGAGCCAAGATTGGAGGAGTTGAGCGACGTCTTTGGCCATATTTTGAGTGGCTTCCTTTTGATTCAGACATTGGCTAGCAGAGCGAGATCGAAAGGTAGCAAGTTTGTCCAAATCCACATTGCGGGTGCGTAGTTGTGATACCAATTCCGCCACAAATCCGCCCACACCGCTTTGGCGGTGAAGGCGTGCTTATTGGGGGGCAAAACAGCAACACTAAATGCTCAATGACATTTGTTAATATAGCAGTCGCTATATCAGCTTTAGCTGGGGGGGGGGGCCAAAAAACGGTTTCGCACCGAGACCAGAATACGGTGGTGTTTTCGACATTTTTCGAGGATTTTTGGGTGTCTGAGCGCAAGAGGGTATTGAAATGGAATTTTGGGTCATTTTGGTAGCTTTCCGGCAATGGAAAAACGGCCGAAAATGAAAAAAAACATTGTACATAGCAAGAATTTGCAGGGTTTTTGGATGCCAGAGCATTGAAAACACTGCAAAAACAAGTGTTTTGGACTGACGTTATAGCAAAAAACGTGTAAATTACCGTATGCTTGACTGGAAACATTACAAAAACACTGTCAAAAGCAATGTTTTGGAAGGATTTACTGCCTTTATGACAAAAAACGTGTAAATTACCGTCTGTTTGACTGGAAACATTGGAAAAACACTGTCAAAAACAATGTTTTGGAAGGATTTCTTATATATATGTTGGAGTTGGCTACCGGCATTGGCACATGGAAAAATTGAAGAAAACACTGTAAATAGCGGTATTTTCAACGGTTTGGGAGATAAGGGAATTGGAAGCATTGTCGAACATGATGTTTTCGACCGGTTTTATGGCGACAAAAGTGTAAAGTACCGTGCTTTGAAGGAAACCATTGCAAAAACATGGAAACACATTCAAAGAACACGGGATTTTGGGGACTATCTAGGCGTCGTTGTCTAGCTATTTGAAATTCCGCAGCTTGGAGAGCCTCCAAGGGAGGGAAAAGTGAAAAATTCCATAGCTTGGGAAGCTGTCACGGCGGGGAAAAGTGAAAATTCCCTAGCTTGGGAAGCCCCCACGGGGGGGAAAAGTGAAAATTCCCTAGCTTGGGGAGCCCCCACGGGGGGGAAAAGTGAAAATTCCCTAGCTTGGGGAGCCCCCACGGGGAGGAAAAGTGAAAATTCCCTAGCTTGGGGAGCCCCCACGGGGGGGAAAAGTGAAAATTCCCTAGCTTGGGGAGCCCCCACGGGGGGGAAAAGTGAAAATTCCCTAGCTTGGGGAGCCCCCACGGGGGGGGAAAGTTAAAATTCTTAGCTTGGGGAGCCCCCACGGGGGAAAACCACCCTTAGCCCCTCTCACGGACCTAAATAAACCTGTGGTGTGGGCGGCCACCCCACGCGAAGCGGGGTGAATACTGTAGTGCCTATGTTGTCAAAGGGAAGGACGAAGGTTTCGCGTCCGTATGCAATACGTCGGAGCCAGGTGTTGTGTAAACCCTGGTACAAGAACTTCCAGAGTGGGACTTGTAAAGGATCCATACCTTCAATGTCCTTGTAGCTTGAAAACCGGCTCTGTCGGATTCTGGAGGGGAAATCCAGACCATTGATCTTGTTGGAGTCATGGAAGTCGACATCAGGTTTCCATTGCTCCACCGGTGGGATGTCAATCGGTCGGCATGTATATCCTTCGTTGACAGTAGAGCTTGCTCCCGGAGATGACATAGGCCTCGGCGATCTCGGTGTGAAAGGATGGCGTTGAGGTGCAAAATTGACGTTGTTGGGAGGTGTCTGGGCAAACGTGGGTGGTGTAGGTGGGAAAGGTGTTGTAGATGGAGTCCATGGTGGGCGTGTTGGGAACGATGTAGATGTAGGTGGCGGAGGCGGTATCCCGGAAGGGCTCCAAAAAGGTCGATGGGTCGTCATTGCATAGTGCATCGGGCCACGGAACACAGGTACTGTTTGGTGCCAACCATGTTGATGACGAGGAGGTGTGCGAGAGCGATCCGGCTGGGAAGGAGGAACTGTGTTCACGTCAGAGCCGAACTGGGAGATCAGATCCTGGGACGCCATGATGTAGACGGGGGCCACGAGATAATAGGTCAAAATAAGCTCGATCGGCCAACTGAAAGCTGCGGTGAAGTTCAAAGGTGATACGAAGAGAGCTTGCAATTGAAACGGTGTGAAACATGATACGTGGTCCCTGTCTGTGAAACGTGAGGTGAAAAACAAAGCTGACGCAAAGTTCAAATATCATGAGCATGCAGCAATTCACAAACCTTTTGAGGGAAGAAGTGGCATCAATACCAAATATCGGGAGAAGCATTGTTACTCCAAAAGAATCGGGCAGGGCCACTAGGCTCACTTGATCGCTGTCGTAGAATAGTCGACACTTGTTCTGGTACTCCTCAAGGATAAAGTGTTTACCAACGAGATCTGGAGTAGTTGTGTGTCGAGTGTCGAGAACGAGATTGGCCTTCACGGTGCTGGTCTCGAGAATGGCCTTCGTGATGGGAAGAGCGGCGATCTCGACGGCTGTAGGTTGAGTGGTCCCAAGAAGCATTGTCGTGCCAAGGTCGGCGAGCATGATCTCGAGAGGCAGACTCAGTGGTCTCGTGGTGGCTGGTTGTGTCTCGAGAGTCGTCTGGGGGTGGGTTCGAAGGTGCTGGTGTGTCATCAGCAGGGTCAGGTCGTACTGGACGTGCATGATCGGTTGGAGGTTCAGGTGGTGGATTTGTCTCAGCTGCCTGGTGTGTGATCAAGCCCGGAAAACCGTGTGAGTAGAAGCAACATAGCATATGGATGCAGCGCTGGAGTTCATAGCCGTTGCATTGTCTTTGCCCTTGGCGATGCCCGCGAGGTTGCACAAGCGTTGAATTTGGTCATTTCCTCCAGAAAGGGCTCGTATGCATTTGGGTGAGCGACAAATGGCCAATAGGCCCGATGGGTTTTGTCCTTTCCCTATGCGGTAGAGCTGAGATGTACATATTTTGACAGCGTAGCCCGGCAAGGTGTCAATGTCAGCAATCTCAGAGGACATACCGAAGAACCCGTATGGGTCGGGAAGCCGGCTTCGTTTTTTGTCCAAGTTGCCGGACGAATGCAGTCTTCCGCGAGGATTTTGGCAACTGTTTCCCAACTCGTTTTGTGGTAAATCAGGTAGGTGCCCATGTGCTCGCCACGATAGATCGGTTTCTTGGGCAATCCCGTGGGGACCGTGATGGTCAGCAGGTTCTCTGGCTCCCTTGCAAGCTCGGTGTCCAGCAAGTTGGATTGTGCAAAGGCCCTGGCAATGTTCTTGACGGTGGCTTGGCTTGCTTTGATATAAATAAATATAAATAAGTTGGTTGTTGACGGTGCGGTATGGTTGAGCCAACTGTTGAAACATCTCGTCAACGAATTGGTTGAAGAGCTGCAAGGTGGCCGGGGTCAATGATTGGCGTAGGGGCACGGTATGGTTGGGGTCAAGTTCAGTCAAGCAACGAACCCTAAGTGGATCATTGGCAGCCTCAACCATTTCACTGAGGTCGATGTCATTCGTGTCAAATTTTGAGATCGAAATTGCATCTGTCACCTCAGAGTTTTCGCTGTCGCCGTCAGGGACGCGGAAGGACACGGCTCCAAGTGGTGCTGTGGTGTGCGATGGTGGGTTGGTAGATGGTTCAGGTGGTGGTGGATCGGTAGGAGAGTTGGGTCGAGTAGTGTTGTGATGGTAGTTGTCGGTGTAGTGGCTATTGTTCCATTCGCCCCAGGTGTCATCAGCATCGGGAGTGGGGATGTAGGCCGGATTGGATGGGCGTGCAGCTGGTCGAAGTACGACTTCGCGGCCTCTGGATCGGTGACGAGGTGTTTTGGAACGTGGTCTTGGGTGTGATCGATGACGTCGAGGAACCACGGGAGAGCGGCGTCTTGGTGGTGATCTGCGTCTGTATGGGGAAGGAGTTCTGCGGTCCTTGTCGTGTTTCGTAGATGACCGAAAGCGAGGAAGGGGAGAACGAGGTCGTACAGCACGTCGGGGCGAGTACTGATGATGGTGTGAATGTACAGAGGGTCGACGGGAGCGTGATCTTGGAGTCCTGGATCGTGGTCTGCGCGTTGGCGATGATGGAGCATGTAGGTGGTGAGGAGGAGCGGTGGCTGGAGCTGAGGTGATGCGAGGGTCCGGAACCTCAGGTTCAGTGGGTCTGGCTTTCGGTGCAGGTGGAGGCATGGCAATAGGTGGTGGTGCTGTTGTAGGTAATGGTGTAGGCGGCATGGGGTTCGGTATAGGTACATCGTGGTGGAGAAGTAGCTGACGTTGTTCTTGGGCGCGTTGAGAATCCAGAATCAATTGTTGTTGAGCTTGAATAAGTCGAACCGATTCCGCAAGTTGCTGTGTAGTGGAGCCCAGCGCTGCAAGTTCAGGTGGAACGGATGGAGACGGTGCTGCCGTAGGTGCCGATGGTGTCGCATGGGAAGGAGCTTTCGGAGCTGACCGACGTGGTTTGTCCGTTTTCTTGTCGGAGCGAAGCCTTGGGGCAGCCTTAACTGCTGGTAGCGGAGGTTCATCTGGAGGGACCGTCGATGCTTCAATCGGTGGTGGAGGTTGAAGGTGGTGAGGTGGGTATGGAGAGCTCTGCAACGGTGTCGATGGCGTAGTCGATGTAGGTGAGGGTGCCGGAGCTGAATGCCATGTGGTTGGGGCGGTGGGTGCCGTGGGAGTGGTGAAAGTCGGTGGAGCGGTGTGCACGATGGCGGTTTCAGGGGCCACAGGTGTAGGCATGGTAGGCACGAGTTGTGGGCCTGGTACTGCATGAGGAGTCGAAGTCACTGGGGCAAATGGCAGTGATGTTGGAGCTGATGTAGACGGCACGAGCGAAGATGAGGAAGACCATGTCGGATGCAATGGCGAAGGGTGACCAAATAGATGTGCGGTCTGCGATGATTGCGGCCACGTCGAGGACGGATTCGTAGGCTGCGGTGGGGCAGGCCATGACGTCGGAGGAGTAGTCCACGAATACATCGCTCAGATGGAACTAAACAGTAATAAAATTCACATACAGAATTCACGACCAGGATTCAGTCCCTAGATTCCTAGGAGTCGTGCGATTATTCCCTGCACCGGGACCGTGTTCCAGTCAGCCATAAGGGCATAAGACAGCTTTCAAGTTCCATCGAATTAGATGCACAATATGTTTCACCTCACCAGAGAACCAAAAGGGAAGAAAACCACACCTGCAAGACGTGTGCCTGCCTGATTCAAATGTCGTGACATGATGCAATGTAGCTGCAAAAATTGCTGCAAAAACGGAGGTTTCTGGCAGTTCAGAACGGTTGCACTCTGGCAGACAGGCATTTCGGCGAGGAACCCTGGGACCACAGGAGCAGCAGGACATCTTCAAATGGCTGAAAAACCGTAAGGCCAACTGTTTCAATTTACTTAAATGAATTACCAAATTAAAATGTGTTAATTCGGATGTCGAGACGGTCAGCACTCACCCTAAAAAGGGTTGCCTCAAATGGCTCCATGGCACCATGTCGGAGCCACCATGGAAATCACACTAGACAAGAATGGATCATTATATGATCCGGCAGGAACTGAATCCTGAAACATGCAAACCAGCCTAGATCGTTAGATTTATAAAGGAGCCTCATGAGGTACTTCTCGAAAACGATGTAGGGCATCCAATGTTGTCAAACGGAGTTATAACCAGAGTCCAAAGTTTTGACCAGAATGTTGAAAAACCAAAAAATAATAATAATGTTTCGGCGATGGATTTCCAAAATAATCAAAGGTACATCGGCGACATGATCTCGGCGAAATAATTCAAAAAATCAAAATACTGTCGGCGACATGGTTTCGGCGAAAAACTGAGGAAGGTTCTGATGCAGGCAATACAGATTGTGGCAACCGTGTAGATTCAAAACAACGCAATGTAACAGCTTGATCAACAGTTGAAACCAAATTTTGCAGGTACACAGAGTTGATCAGACTCTGCTTCCAGCACAAGTGGATAGCTTCGTTGGGTGCAGTCTCCACTGTGCTCTGCACCCCCCTGCAAATGTGAAAAGATTAGAGCAATAGAAGTTTTACATCTGTTCAGATGTTACACACACTAGACAAGAATGGATCATTATATGATCCGTCAGGAACTGAATCCTGAAACATGCAAACCAGCCTAGATAACAGTGCAGCAAATTGTATAAGATTGTGGTTGGGGTTCTTAGCTTGGCCCCTTGCTATGTCGGAAAAATACAAGCGCAGGTACGTCGGGATGATCAGTCCCGATATCACAATCTCAAACCACCGTCTTCGTTGGGCAGCGGATGGAATGAGATTCACTGCCCCCCTGC
>CAMXCT020003088.1:0-72377 GCA_947184155.2 Cladocopium goreaui | reverse complement strand
GAACGAACGAACGAATGAATGAATGAATGAATGAATTGTTGCGGCCATGTCGGATCGAAACGGTGCATTCGGACATGCAAAATGGACAAATTGCCACAGCCCTGTGCAGTTCTTGGCCAGCTGAAGCTGTACCAGGCTGACAGATCGGTCCATTCGTCGCATCCAGGCCTCAGCACTGAGGGGCCTCTTCTCTCAGCTACTTCTTCTGAGAGCTGTCTCTTCTCTGGGCTCTTTCTTCTCTGACCCGTTCCTGGTCTGAGGCACCATCCTCTTTCAGCCACTTCTTCGCTGAACTTCTGTAGCCTCTGCAACCCTCCAGCTGCAACCCCGCATAGCAACAAGAGTTGCATTTTGCTCAAAAGTGTCATTTTCGCACCTGTTACGATGTGTTTAGCAACCTCCAGCTGCAACCCCGCAAAGCAGGAGCGTCGTTTAGTCTGGTCACAGCTAGTTTCAAACTTGCATAGCACGGATGCGCCATCGAATCGATACGGTTTCAGACTTGAAATCGCCCACGCACAAATCCGGCGCTGCTCCTGACGCCCCAGTTTTTGGACATTCTTTTGTGAAATCGAGCTCTCGCAGACGTTTTGCGCGTTTTTTCCGACCGCATCTTGCGCGCCTTGGTTTTTAACATTCTGAGCTACAATCTCGTGCGTTTTTTTGCGATAGTTTTTCCAGATCAAGTCCCGCAACCGCGGAAACATAGACCTGACCTTAGCGACGCCTATGTGACAGGCTGCTTCACTTCCCCGCTACCTGATGATGTGGTAGACCTGGTAGACATGATGGTGGGAAGGCTAACCGTGACCATTCGTCCGTGACTCGGAAATTTGCTAACTAAACTTCCTTTGATGAAACAAAAACGAGCATGCTGTTGAGATGAAATCAACAAACAAACAAACAAACAAACAAACAAACATGAAACATTCTTGTAGTAAGACGTTCTCGTATGGCATTCTGGTAAGGTCTTGTAACGCACTCTTCTAGCATGTTCGTGACACTTTTTTGGGACAGCCTTGTGGGGTGCTGTTGTGAGACGCTCTAGTGTGACACTTCTGGGAGATCGTCTTTTGAGAAACACGTGTCAAGTTCCATGCCTGCCGTTCAAAGTCACATTCCGTACACTTAAAGTACCTCTCTATCAGGATGTAATGTGCCTGCCATGTTGCAGTCCCAGATTCTGTTGACGAAACAATTCCACTGCCGCAAAAACTTGAAACACGACACGTCCAAAGTAATGTGATTGCCAAGCAAAATGTTACTCTGACCCTGCTCAAGTGCTGCACTTGCTGCGTAAAAACAATTTTGTTTCGCGAAACCACGTCAAAGTATTGCTGCTACCGCGCAAACTTTCGGCGGGCAAAAAGTCACCTCTACTCGTGCTATTTTCTCTGTTTTTCACACTTTGACGTATCTGCAAAATGACATGTTTTGCAGATTTCGACAAGGGTACAACGCTCTGCGTTTGCACCATTCCGGACTTGCGGACAGTTGGAAACATGGGACACCTCTGAGGCAACCTTCCAGATTTAAAGGAAACCCTTTGCATGAACACTTTGCTAGCCCGGGAAGTTGCAATGGATCCTCTCAAAGAGATTTGAGAAGGAGTTTGTGGCAACAGGTTTGTTTTTTTCTTTACCCGCACCGTACAATGTCACAATGTTGGAGTGTGTTGGTATCAATCTTTGATTTGTGACCTTCAAATGCTTGGTTTGCCCCGTCCTTGGTCCCCATCTCTTCACCCTCTCACCTTCTTCGAACGCTTTCGTTTACTTGTGTTTACTTGTGTTGCGAGGTGGATTCAATCCTCTTGAGCAGCGATGTGGATGATGAGCTGAAGCGGCTGGCAGGCCAATGCTGTGAGCACATCTTCATTGCCGATCCCTGCCGTATACGTTAGTAGAATCAGTACCATGAGTACTGTAAATGCGCGCCTGGAATTGGTTGGCTTTTGACTCTGGTGGACATGTTCTGTCGAAGAAATCAAAAGCACACAAATGCGTGGAGACATTCGGAGACATTGCCAACATTTGTTTCACACTTGCCTCTTTTGACAACAACCAGGTATTTCTATGTGACACAATATTTCATGCTGCTTAACATGGATACGGTGGTTTTGTTGGAAAAGCCAAGTCGGTGGTACTGTCAATTGAGCTGACTTTAAGTACAAACTCGATTTCTGCATTTTCCAATAAATATAGGCTTTGAGTCATTCACAGCTGTACATGAAAACCGACAATGCGGGGCAGATGCAAGCACTGAGATTGTATACCTTGGAAATATCAGCTCTTGCATGTTAGGCCATGTTGCGCACAACTCTGGGTCTCAAGCTGCATTGCTCGATTTTTGCTTGACCAATCTGCCACGAGCTGCGCCCCAATCTCCTGGAGTCTATCCTTTTCAACCCAAGACTGTCACAATGACGGCAATATGTAGGGGCGCAGTGAAGTGTGTGCGAAGGGAAGAGGTTTTGGATTGAATGCTGGGATATTGCAATGTTGCCATGCATTTCACATTCTTTTCCAAAGATGTCGAAAGAAGCGTCAGTTCTTCAACACAAAGCAGCTCCTTGCACAATATTCGCAGCAGGAACGCACCAAGCGGACAACTGTGGGACTGCTTGTATCAGTCGTCTATCACACGCACAAAAAAGGGCGCTGAAACAACCCCCTACGCGGGTAGTTTGCGAACTGGACAGTTGTCGTCGCTGATGTGCCCTATTGCGCCCCTTGAACATCATTGGGCATGAGCGTGTCATGTGCCCACCCATGGATGCCCAAACTCTTTCTCAATCATTGATATTCTTGGAATTGACTTTGCAATTTCTAAAAGGTCAACAGTTACGTCATGGTTCCGAGGCTGGTCCTATCCCAGTCTTCTGATTAGTTTTTTTGCCTTTTGGCTTTCTAGGCTTTGTCAGGATCCTGCCTTTTTGCTTGGCCTTGCTCTTAGCGTGTGCCATGTGCGTATGGATTCTCAGCTGACATTCTTGGCTGCTTCTTGGCCTCTGCCCTTCACCATTCCAAAGTACTGCCACCGAATCAGCAACGCAGCACGGCCAGCGGTGATAGCTGCAGCAAAAGCAACAGAAGCACTTTCAGATCTCGCAGCCAAGCGAATACAGCGAATGTGTGTTCGACCGTCATGAAATCCACGCGCCAACTATGGAAGGGATTTATGCAAAAGGACAGGACCTAGCTCCAAAATTTTGCATTGTTCACTATGCAAAATGAGATGTCCAACCGTTCAACTAGTGACTTTACAATGCAGAACGGATTACAGCTCCAAAAAGAAATGCATTTTCCACCTCCTTGGAATTCCCTCTACCTTTGGTTTCAACTATAAAACCGTTTTTTATCGACACTTTGTGGTTGTTGCCCACTGCATAGACATGGCTGACCCTTCCTGATTTATTTATTTTTTTATGAATAATTGTTGTAGACATTATATAGATGAGATGTGCATCCTGGATGTGCATCCTGACTGCATGGTTTTTCGGGGTTGCTTCACACGCCGGCCGCTGCAGTTGGGGGACTATCAACCATGGCTTTGGCTATCAACCAGTTTCGTTTTGAGATGATCCTCCAAGAACTGGGGTTCGTGTCTATATGGGCGAGATCTACTCACTGATTCTTTGGTGAACTGCAGCTTTATTTTTTTTGATTTGGTACCTGGCTGGGTCGGGTTTTATTTTTAGATGCCCTTCCTACTGTGGATTGGGTTTTTTAGCGTGGCATGTTTGGGTTTCATCATTATAGCATGTTATAGCCATTTTATGGTCTAGTGTGAAGTTCGGTTATCGTACAAAATGAGGTGCCGCGAAGCACAACGCCGCAAATTTCAAGCACGCCCCACACCAGAAAACAAAAGAATATACCATAAACTTGCATCACCCCTTTTTGAACTGATTCTGGCCCAACAGCTTCCGGAGTTGCTTTGTTGGGGTAGATTAGTGCTGGTAAAACGGTTTGCTATCATTAATCTTAAAATCTACTGTCCATGGTGTGACCTCAATTTTGTGCCAACTTGCACACCATTATGTTAGCTGTGTTCTGCCATTGCAGATTCAGTGCAGATGTTTGACTTTGGACTTGTAATAGGGTGAAATTGTCTCTGATGCTTTTGGACCTTAGGATCGTGCATTGATTGAGGACCGATGATTCGGGGAGACTGGAGAATTGGACGCATTGAGTCGATTCAAGAGGGTGACAAGGGTTTACTCAGCATCTCTGCAAGCACGTTTAGATTAACCAACTTAATTATGGTACTGTTAGCGTGGCAGCAGTTCTGGAGAGTCGGTGCGAAGAGAATGGTTCAATTTTGCGGTTCCTTTCAAGCGCTGCACAGCCTTCACCCTTCTGGGATATTGTTGCTTGCAGAGTTTTGCAGTTTGTTCCTCACATTACTTCTATGCAGGCCTTAGCGTCTTAGATGCGCCAGGGACTCATTAGGAGCTTTTTTTTGCCGGGTTGCATGTCAGGCGGAGTTTGCCTTTGAAGGTACCACACAAAGACGTTCCCTGGCCGTGATCATGATGCTTGCACCTCAAATCTGTGCTCCTTGCTTCTTGTGCAGTCGCAAGCCCCAAGGGCAGAATTGCAAAGCTCATGAAATGGATGCATTATTTTGAAGGATACGAACAAACAACATTGTACAAATTTTACAGGTTCAAGGAAATGACCCAGCCCCATTGCTAGAGTGCCTGGCTTTGAATCCGAGGCTCAGTGAATTACGTGGTTGCATATCCCATTCCGCAGCCTCTTGATTTGGCAAGGTCCGTCCCGACTATTTCTGATAGCTTGCTCAGAAAGTACTGCAGAGTGAGTCCCGTCAGCCAATCAAATCATTGAAACTCTATCCACACTTGATTGCAGGCTTCCCGTGCTTGTACTTGATGGCTTGGGTGCTGCCCAGAACATCGGTCAAATTCTCCGCACTGCTTTTCACTTGGGTAACTTGGTGTGTGCAAATACCGGGTGCTGATGGAGACACACAACCTAAATCTTTTGCTTTGGAGGTAGATCGCACTCAAGCTGGCAGAAGCGAATGAGCGCTCAGAGTACCATGATCGCTTCGAGTGTATTTTCTGGTAGTATGATGGAATGCGACTCCAACAGGTCTGTGGGGTGGAGAAAGGAATGATGAAAGAACGAAGCCAGGAGGTAGGGAAAAAAAAGGTTGGAAGTAGTTGGATGGATAATCAAAATCCACAGAGCCAAGGGTGAGGCATTGACAGTATGTGGGTAGGCCATCGCAATTTTGGACTGATAGGAGCATTGTTTGACTTTGCGCTTGATGATGCGTTCCATGCTGATACGCACAGACAAACCTTGTCCTATTGAAAATTGCATGCAGCAACACAATTATGGACTTCTAGGAAACAGAAGCTCAAAGTAATTGACCGGAATCAAGGAATACAGTAGTCTGATAGTCTTGTGCAGGTTTGGTGGCCTAAGTTGAGGGGAATGTTTTTAAGCTCACGCTCATCGTCGGCTCCGCCGGATTACTCGACCCTCCATTTCATCGCAGAGTGGGCTTGAAAGCTATTGAATGAGGACCTGCTTCAGAACTATATTCCTTATGTTTTTTGGAACATATTCATGGAATAGGAACTTTGTTGGAAATAGACGTTTTTTTTGGGAGCAAGTGAGTTCCCGAAAGCTCCTGCGAAGGGTTTTTCCTAAAGAATTGCTGCCAATTTCAACTTGTTACTTCGTGTAAAGGCGCCTCTGTGTGAAGACTTCTCTGCGTAAAAGCTTTTGTGTGTAAAAGTTTCAGTGTGTAAAAACTCTGTGTAAAGACTTCTTTGTGTAAAGCTTCTGTGTGTGAAAGCTTCTCTGTGTGAAAGCGCGTCTGTGTAAAAATTTCTCTGTGTGTAAAAGCTTCCGTGTGTAAAAACTCTCTGTGTAAAGGCTTCTCTGTGTAAAAGTTTCTGTGTGTAAAAGCTCCTAGACGTTTGTGTGCAAAAGCTCCTTAAGAGTAAAGACTTCTCTGTGTAGAACCTTCTGTGTGTAAAAAGCTCCTCTGTGTAAAGACTTCTCTGTGTAAAAGCCCCTGTGTGTGTAAAAGCTTGCTGTGTATAAACGCTTTTGTGTGTAAAAGCTCCTCTGTGTAAAGGCTTCTGTGTGTAAAATCTTCTGTGTGCAAACGCGTCTGTGTGTAAAAAACCCTCTGTGTAAAGACTTCTTCGTGTAAAAACTTCTGTGTGTAAAAGCTCCTAGGCGTTTGTGTGCAAAAGCTCCTTAGAGTAAAGACTTCTCTGTGTAAGACCTTCTGTGTGTGTGTGGAGCTCCTCTGTGTAAAGACTTCTCTGTGTAAAAGCCCCTGTGTGTGTAAAAGCTTCTGTGCGTCTCCTCCCTCCAGCTTTCTTTCGGGCCACACTGTCGTCTAGTTTCAATCTGTAACATCGTTTCTTGTTGAAGAATGCCAAGAACATGTGAAAGCATCGCTCGTTTAAAAATTGAACAGAAACAGCGCACAAAAAGTGCGCTAATTTACAGCATTTCGCGCTGTCAGATGGCAAGAACCCACGTAAATACCAAAGTTTTAGTCCCCGAAAGTGGATAAAACACTACATTGTTTTTTGCTTTGCCTTCAAAAAGCATTGGTATTTGCCGTGTTTTGTGCATCTCTGGTCCAAAAAGCATTCGTATTTACAACATTTTCTGCGTTTTGCATGTTCCCGCAAAAGACGTTAAAACGCAAAAATGCTGGCTGTAATTTACAGCATTTTGTGAATTTCGAAAAACTAAAACATCGTCCGAAAAATGTGTCAAAACGGCTCTTTTTCCCCACATCACTGTGTGGGGTTCTTGTTTTTCGCTTGGATCCCGCCGCTCCTGTTCCCGCTCCCGCCGCGCCGCTTCATCCCACAACTCATCACACCACAACCCATCACAGCTCCACTTCTCATAACTCCACTTCTCATCGCAACTCATCACAGCTCCCTTTCATGTGGCAGGCGCAGTACACAGAGCTTCCTGGCTGCCTTTCGTGTGGCAGGCGCAGTACACACAGCTTCCTGGACAAGCTGCGGCGCGCGTGGCCGCCGCTGGCCCGCGGCTGCCTTTCGTGTCACTCATCACACACCACTCATCACTGCACCACTTATCACATTTCACTCATCACACCACTCATCACTACACCACTTCTCACATCTCACTCATCACACCACGCGTGTGGCAGGTGCACTCATCACTACACCACTTCTCACATCTCACTCATCACACCATGCGTGTGGCAGGTGCAGTACACAGAGCTTCCTGGCCCGCGGCTGCCTTTCGTGTGGCAGGCCCAGTACACAGAGTTTCCTGGCTGCCTTTCGTGTGGCAGGCGCAATACACAGAGCTTCCTGGACAAGCTGCAGCGCGCGTGGACGCCGCTGGCCCGCGGCTGCCTGTCGTGTCACTCATCACACACCACTCATCACTGCACCATGCACTTATCAC
The DNA here is from genome assembly GCA_947184155.2 of Cladocopium goreaui. Taxonomy (NCBI): domain Eukaryota; class Dinophyceae; order Suessiales; family Symbiodiniaceae; genus Cladocopium; species Cladocopium goreaui. The sequence continues at coordinate 64,926 of CAMXCT020003088.1, read as the reverse complement.
ATCTCACTCATCGCACCACTCGTGTGGCTGGCGCAGTACACAGAGCCTCCTGGAGGAGCTGCGTCGTGTGGCAGGCGCAGTACGCAGAGCCCTGGCCGCTGCTGGCCCGCGGCTGCCTTTCATGGCACGAGGCCGCCGCTGGCCCGCGGCTGCCTTTCGTGTGGCAGGCGCAGTACACACAGCTTCCTGGACAAGCTGCGGCGCGCGTGGCCGCCGCTGGCCCGCGGCTGCCTTCGTGTCACTCACCACACACCACTCATCACTGCACCACTTTTCACATCTCACTCATCAAGATCCCACTCATCACTACACCACTGCTCACATCTCACTCATGACACCACGCGTGTGGCAGGCGCAGTATAGAGCCTCCTGGCCCGCGGCTGCCTTTCGTGTGGCAGGTGCAGTACACAGAGCTTCCTGGACAAGCTGCGGCGCGCGTGGCCGCCGCTGGCCCGCGGCTGCCTGTCGTGTCACTCATCACACACGACTTATCACTGCACCACTTATAATATCACATCTCACTCATCACACCACTCGTGTGGCAGGCGCAGTACACAGAGCCTCCTGGAGGCGCGTGGCCGCGGCTGGCCCACGGCTGCCTTTCCTGTGGCAGGCGCAGTACACAGAGCCTCCTGGCGGAGCCGCCGCTGGCTACCCTGCAAATTTTGGCCTGCTGGCCCGCTGTTGGGCGTCAGCCCCTTCAATACCACACCGAAATAGCATGGCACTGAAGGACGGATTGTGTAACGCCGCTTTCTGAATTGACTAGAAACTAGCTCCAAGCTGCAGCTCGAAACGTTCAGCTGCCAAGGCTCACTCTTGCCATTTGCTTGCTTGCCTTTTTGCTTTCCCTTACCCTTGCAACTGGCTTGCTTGCTCTTGCAGCTTGCGGTTTTCCCTTTGCAACTTTGTCTTTGCTTTTCCTTCCTCTTGCAACTTGCTTGCTTGTCTGTCTTGTCTTTTGCCTTCTTGCTTTCTTCCTGTCTGTTGTCTTTTGCCTTCTTGCTTTCTTCCTGCCTGTGCCTTTTGCGACTTCCTATCTTTCCCTTATTCTTGCAACTGGCTCGCTTCCTCTTGGAGCTTGCTACTAGCTTCAAAGGTTCCATTTGCTTGCTTTCCTGCACTGCCAGCTTCCAACTCCTCTTGCAGCTGGCTTTCGTCCTGCATAGCTCCGGTCAAAGGACCCTGCCGCAGGGCCAAAACACCATGGCAGTGAAGGACGGATCGGGCCCGCGGCCGGCAGGGTGCCAAACGTTGCTTCCTGAACTGCCTATACTAGAAACTAGTTTCAAAGCTTATTCCTCCACTGCAAGCTTCCAACTTGCTTGCGTCCTCTTGCAGCTGGCTTTCGTCCTGCATAGCTCCGGTCAAAGGACTCTCCCGCAGGGCCACAATGGCAGTGAAGGACGGATCGGGCCCGCGGCCGGCAGAGTGCAAAACGGTGCTTTCTGAACTGCCTAGAAGCTAGCTTCAAAGCTTCCATTTGCTTGCCTTCCTGCACTGCCAGCTTCCAACTTGCTTGCGTCCTCTTGCAGCTGGCTTTCGTCCCGGTCAAAGGATCTCCCGCAGGGCCAAAACACCATGGCAGTGAAGGACCGATCGGGCCCGGGGCCGGCAGCCCATAGTGCCAAACGTTGCTTTCTGAACTGCCTCGAAACTAGCTTCAAAGGTTCGTTCCATTTGCTTGCCTTCCTGCACTGCCAGCTTCCAACTTGCTTCTGTCCTCTTGCAGCTAGCTTTCGTCCTCCATAGCTCCGGTCAAAGGACCCTCCTGCAGGGCCAAAACACAAAGGCAGTGAAGGACGGATCGGGCCCGCGGCCGGCAGCCCATAGTGCCAAACGTTGCTTTCTGAACTGCCTGAAGGACGGATTGCGACCTCGGCAGCTGTTGGTGCCCAACGTCGCTTTCTGAAATGACTAGAAGCTAGCTCCAAACTTTAGCTCTCAGGCCTCAAAACGGACCCCTCGCCACACTGGCACTGAAGGACGGATTGTGGCCTCGGCCTGCCGCTGCTGGTGCCTAACGTTGCTTTCTGAATTGACTAGAAACTAGCTCCAAGCTGCAGCTCGCAACGTTCAGCTGCCAAGCAACTGGCTTGCTTGCTCCTGCAGCTTGCGGTTTTCCCTTTGCAACTTTGTGTTTGCTTTTCCTTCCTCTTGCAACTTGCTTGCTTGTCCGTCTTGTCTTTTGCCTTCTTGCTTTCTTCCTGCCCTGCCTGTGCTTTTTGCATCTTTTTGCGACCTGCTATCTTTCCCTTACTCTTGCAACTGGCTTGCTTTCTCTTGCAGCTTGCTGTTTTCCCTTTGCTCCTCTTTCTTTGCTTTCCCTTACTTCTTGCTTTCTGCCTGCCTGTGCCTTTTGCGACTTGCTATCTTCCCCTTCTCTTGCTGTTTTCGCTTTGCTACTGCTGCTTCTGTCTTGCACGCTACTCTTTCTTTAGTTTCCCTTACTCTTGAAACTTGCAGCTTTCCCTTTGCTCCCCTCTTCTCTGACGCGCTCCCCCTGCTAGCGGCAGGGGTCGGCGGATTTACGGCTCCAAACACCACCTTCAGCATTTTCGCCCCAATTGCAGTCATCACACTGACTCAGCAGGCTGAAATTCATATCATGGATGCAAGGTCGTCCATGTTGCAAAGTCAATGCGTTTTGATAATGTCTGGTTTGTGATGCCAAATTTGCCACGAGAACATTATGAAAACAGTAGGATCATCCTGTGCACGGCTGCCTTTAGTCTGTTCTCAGGTGTAACGTCAGTTTTGGCATCGACCCTTAGCAAAAACTTAGATTTTCAAAACTTTCAGACAGGTCATGATCCCACTTTCTTTTGGACCTGAACCCACCGCCACTTGATATTGGGAGTAAAACAAAGGACCAGAACATGGGCACATCTACAGATTGTGTGACATCCTGTACTGCGGCCACCTCTTCTCTTCAGTTTGAATTTCAAGGCCAAATGATGGATTTTCTTTTGTCCACGCAGAACATTGAAGTTAATCACTAGATCGCACAGAGACCAAACATGATATTGTCATGTCATATATGTCAATAGTTGGCAAATGCGTTTTTTATTTTTATTTTTTTAGTGTTGAACTGACCATCCTAGGCGCTCAGTTTGGAACAACCTTGGTGGCCGTGCTTGCAGAGTGTCCATGGGATGGTGCGAATGAACAGTGGGCTGGTTTCAGTGCTACAAAACTGCTGGGAGATAGATGCCGGCTCCAACCAACCTCTTCCACTCACAGAAACAGACGCTGACTGTATATAGATTGATAGGATGAAGCGGTCTCGCGTTTACAGCAACATTTTCATTTTTTTTGTTTTGAGTCTGTTCTCTTTGCGCCTGCGCAGTTCATTTGTTTCTTCAAAACATGTGGCACTTTTTCAAGACCCTCTGATAGGCTATACTTTATGGACCTGTTTTTGGGAGAGCCCATGAGTGCCCCTTGTGCTTCAAGTTTGAGTGCTGTGTCGTTCAGCTTTTGTTTTTACTTCTACACACACATAGATAGATAGATAGATAGATAGATAGATAGATAGATAGATAGATAGATAGATAGATAGATAGATAGATAGATAGATAGATAGATAGATAGGTGCTTTACAGCCATTCTCCGCTTTGAGACTGGACACATGGACGTTGAACTAATCTAAAATATCCACATGCGCCCTTATAGAAAGAGCCTTCACGCTGGAAATTGCTGGGCTGGATTTCCTTTCCGACCAAAAGCTGCTGTCATCTACTGGCCCTTCTTGGAAAGGTCTTAAATCTCAAATCAAATGTCCAATTCCTGCACTCATTGACAGCACTTTATCCATTTTCCATCCCTTTACCATGTTATTTGTCTGTATATATCTGTATATGTATTCATTATCCATGAATTCCCAATCCTTGCACATGCACAACCATGGATCCATCCTTTCACTGGGCTGCGTCTTATTTGTCTAAGTCTATTCGTCCATCCATCCTCTTCATTTGTTCGGACATAAAGGTCTTCAATGCTCTGTACATGTATATGTTTCCTTGCTGTTTCTTGCAATTGCTTGTTGGCATTTGCTTGATTTATGGCTGCCTAGGATGCGCTGAAGCAGTTGCGACAGCGCGGTTGTCGAATCTACTGTGCTGAAGATCACTTTGCTGAAGCTGTCAAGCCGCATGAACCGGGTGACAGGAGCGGCTGGGTCAAAGTAGGAGCAGTGACGTGGAACACACGACTGTCATCTTCCTTGGACAGAAGTGTTCGAACTAAGCATTTCGAAGCGGGCAATTTGACTTTACTTTAATCGTTCGCAATCTTCAGGACCTTGTGCATTCGTTTCTATTGAGTTCGTGTTGTACAATGTGTATGCTATAATTACATTCTAATACGCCGTATTCGATTTTTCTTGTTTCATTTGTCTTGCGTCATTTGCATCTGTCTGCCCTCAGCTTGACTTTGTCTCTGCCACCTCTGTAATTTGCGGCTGAATTTGGCTGTCGGTTTCATGGCTCGTAATGCTTGCCTATCTTCTTAGTGGCTTTGTGGAGTTCTTGAGTCCAATGTTGTAGTCTAGGATGTCCAGGTCCCTTTTTGTGATTTGAGTGGCTGATTGTGGATCCTTCTGGTCAATTGCGATACCCCTGGTTGCAGCCTAGGAAGACGAGCTTTTTGCTTCTGCCTTGTCCGAGGTGGCAAGATTCCTGCCTAAATCAAAGTGTTAATACGTTTCAAAAGTTCGTGCTACTGCATGCTGCGAATTTATCTGCAAAGACGGCACCCTTACCAAAATGGCATCAATGTAGACTCGCTCCGCAAATTCCAGCTCCAATGTGCTGCTAACAAGAGCAACAAACTCTGCACACTCCCTGCAGCAATGCCCGCATGCCGTTTCTGTGCAAACGAGATACCCTTGATAGACGCTACATGTAAATTGCTCAAAATGCAACCAGCTGTACAGTGAGATGACTTACAAGTAATCGCTACAATAAATACAACCTTTGTCAAGCTCTCGCCCTCAAATCCTTACATAATTACTTTGCAAACATGAAGGACGTCTGCAAAAAGTCTTGCAATGTGCGCGAAAGTTCCACTCTCATGGAGCATCATGGAGCTATGCTTGCAAATGCAAACATCATGCAAATGCCAGGTCTGGGTCCGGGTCTGGGGCCAGGTCTGGGTCGACGGTTTCAAAGTGTCCAAAAACATTTCAATCTTACTTATTACTTAATCAAACATTCAAACGTGTTATTTCTAGAGCAGGAAAGCTCAGGGATAAGCAAAGGGAAAAGAGCCTTGCCACTTTGCATCTCAGAATGTCTGGCCAAACTGCATTTCACTGTTGCAATTGTGTTCTTCACTCCAATGTAATCAGCTGGCTGCACAGCTCCATGGAGATGGAATCCACAATACCGATACCCATGGGTCGACGCGTCTGATTGTCCCGTCCTATTGCTGTGGTTGAGCGGTTGAGCTTTACAATCCTAGAGCCTGCGACACAAAAAAAAACTGAATGGTTGAAATTAGTTCGACTAGTATCTAGAGTTTGCCTGGCCAGAATTGGCTTGATTTCTAAGTAAATTCCTGCCTGTTCGACCAACCTGAGTACCGTTGATGTAAATCATGGACACTTTCTCAATGCTCCTATGCTGGATGGATGCGCTGCAGGTTTAGTCTCAAGTGAACCCAACCCTTCAATTTGGTTGACAAGTGCCAAAGAGGGTGCGGCAGAAAGACATGTTCAGGTCAAGCCATGTGTATGCCATTTGTTTAGATAAACCGAACAACCGTGCAACGCAGACTTGCTACTTTGAATCTGAGCCAATGACGAAACTGTTCTGATGAAGCAGACTATAACAGAAGATACCTAAGATACCCATCATTTTTGCTTGTCTCGAACTTGAAAAATAGGAAAACAACGCAAGGAAACAGAGAAGAGGATTAAAACTGTTAAAACGTGACCCTCACCATCTCTCATTTCTGGCGAAAAGATCTGCCAGGCGGTGGGCCTTGATTGTTGGCCACGAGCACCATGGAGTGTCCAAGGAGTCCATAGCTTTGAGCGACGTTCGGATCTGCGTAGCGGACCAAGTTCCCTTCAGTTGAAAACGCAAGACTTGACAGGACCTGAACGCAAAAGGTGTATTTTTGATTATGTTTGTGTTGCTGTGCCTTTGGACGTAGATCTAGAAGCTAACAAATCTGAAGTGGGACTACTTCTCTGACTAAGAGAGAGCAAAATACAAATCAACATTGGCTTCTGAGCCTGCAAAGTGTCAGGAGTCATTTCCTACAAAGATCAAAGATGGTTGGCATCATTCAGCTTTTGTCTCGTTGAAGAAAGCTTCGGTCGCTGGTATATAGTATACACGCATCTTTTTCTTTTTAACTGTCATTTTCAGGTGCCTTCACGCCAGGGAGAGTCTCTGAACGTGGCCCATGCATCGGCCATTTGCCTCTATGAACTCTCTCGGGACATGGACGAGCCGATAAAAGATTGGCTGCCCTCTGGAAAATCCGAGAAGCATGAACTTGTACATGAATGTAACTAGTCATGTAACTAGTCATGTAACTAGTCATCAATCAAGACATTCTCATTGAATTGCTGAAGGCTGATCCACCGTTGCTGTCATTACTGTGAGTGATTTTACAAACGAGTGCTCATGGATCCATGGTCAGCAGCCATCAATAGCTGAGGGATATGGGACACATGCTCCTCAAAAGCATTAGGTGAGAAGGTTTCAAAAGTTGTCGAGTCTTGTAGAGATATCTAGAGAATTCCAGAGACAGTTTCCACAATGTTTCAACTCTTCAGCAGCAGAGCATGGAGTGTAATGAAGCCATGTGGCCCTTGAGCCCCTGTGACACCTGTGACATCCTGTGACACTTAGCAGCTTACTCTGTACTTACCAAGCAAGAAGCAGGGTACGGTGAACACCAAGGTGCAAAGATAGGATTGGACAACATCAACTCCACTGTAGGGGGTAAACAAAGGGAGCACCCCTGGCATGCGGCTCCCAAGGCTGGAAGTTTATCGATGGTGTTTACGTATGCTTACAATGCTTACTCTTTATTGCCAGAATCTGCCAGATGTTTATGCAATCCGCAGCCTAAGATGCGTGCTTAATTGGGTCATTGATTTCCTGCCCTCTTATCAGTGAAGACTGCGGAAACTTTCAGGCAAGACAAATGTTGGACACTTTTGACAAAATACTAGACCTGGAAGTCTAGTGCGTTGTCTAGAATCTCCTTACAACAAGATGCCACCCCAACTTGCCCCTACTTGAAGGTGAGAGATGCAGCGAATTGTGCACCCTACCCAGGCTTGGGCCAAACAGACTTCTGCAATATGTATTCGTAAGAATGAGATAAGCAGAGAGATAAGAGAGTCTTGGGATTTTGATCTTGTATTTGCGAAATGGTAAGGCATAGAAAAAGGCGAACAAATTTGGATTCAGCAACTTGTGTGGATTCAGCAACTAATTATTTCGCAACTTATTTGGTCGGATTCAGCAACTAATATGGTCGGATTCAGCAACAAATGTGGTCAGATTCAGCAACTAATCCGATTCAGAAACCAATGTGTTCGATTCAGAAACTAATGATTCAGAAACAAATATCGTCAGATTCAGCAACTAATTCCTTCGGATTCAGAGACTAAAGATTTTGGATTCAGAAACTAATAAAGTCGGATTCAGTAACTATTATGCAGAAACAAATGATTCGTCAAGCAGAAACAAATGAGACAGTACATGCATGAGCCATGTCTTAATCCTCCCCTCAACTGACACATCAAAATTGCCACCCCCTCTGGCAAATATATGTGCATTCACATTGATTAACTAACCATCAGAATTGCTTCCCGTTTTTTGGACAACACGTTCATACTTACACTGGCAACTACATGCATAATTAGTCACATTTGTCAACTAACAAAATAAACTTGCGACTTTTTTGGACCACACGTTCATGTTTACACTAAAGACAATTCAAAATTGCCACCCCCTCTGGCAAATACATGCGTATTCTTGTTATTAACTAACAAAACAAACAGGCCCCCCCCACTCTGGACAACACGTTCCTATTTCATCCTATTTCCACCAGAACAAATCAAACTTGCCACCCCCTCTGGCAAATACATGCATAGTCTTGTCAACTAACAAAACAAACTTGCCACCCCTTCTGGACTCTGGACAACACATTCATATTTACACCAGAACACATCAAAATTACCACCACGTCTGGCAAATACATGCATAGTCTTTTTAACTAACAACAACACGTTCCTTTTTCCACCAGAACAAATCAAAATTGCCATCCCTTCTGGCAGATACATGCATAGTCACATGTGTCAACTAGCAACACAAAAGTGCCACCCCCTCTGCAAAAACGTTCATACTTAGATTGTAACACTGTAAAATTGCCACCCTGTTGAGCAAATATATGCATAGTCACATTGATCAACTAAACATCAGAATTGCATCCTTTCTGGACACCACATTAGTTCCGGTCATTAGTTTCCGAATACATCTGTTTTTGTTTCGGAATATAAGTTTCCGAATACAAGCCCTGAACATTAGTTTCGGAATACAACTGTATTAGTTGTAGAAGATAAGTTTCCGTAGAATATAAGTTTCCGAATGCAACTGTATTAGTTTCCGAATATAAGTTTCAGGAATATATATAAGTTTCCGAATACCACTGCATAAGCTGCCGAAACCGTGACCATAGAAAGGCTGTTAATTCTATTCCTTCCAAGAAGATTTGCAGTTACTTGTTCACCCCTTGGATCTTGTTCTGAGATCGATCCCTCCTGTTGTCCATTTGTATCCATTTGTTTCCTACTTCACCAGTACCGCTACCGCTTGTCCCCTCGGTCACTGCAGGTTTGAACTGGGGGCCTAAAGGCTTTAGCAACTACACCTTTTGATTTAATAGTTGTAACTAGTTGTAACTAGTTGTAACAGGGCATACAACATGAATACGATGTTCATCAATGTTCAAACTGTTCTAGTTGCTCAGTGTTCACCCCACGTCAGCAGCTTCATGCCTTTTGAGGCTGCTGCATGGCAGCGTGGCAGCCTAGAGTCATTGCGGTGATTGCGTGAGTGGTGTTCGAAATGCGCTTTGAAAGAACACATGATGTCGAAACGATATATATAAAGCAGTCAGGTAGATAATCCTCTGTCGATACTAAGTGTGTGGAAGAAAACAATCTAATTGCTGCGAACTTGTACCAGTCATGCTTAGACAAGCCGGGCTGAAGGAAACCTAATGGTAAAGGCTACTTGCGTGATTGGGCAATGATTGTGTGAAAATGTAGTCGACTGACTTACTGCATGACAGTGATTCGAGGATAGAATTGACAAGTTCTTTAGTGAGAGTCTCCCATGCACGTGCAGAACCATCATTTTGTGCACATTCACTTCCAAACTGCATTCCTCTACACTCTCGCCTGCATTTTATTATCTGACCTTGACAGACCTGCATGCACGTCCGGGGTTGCTTTCCCATACCAGAGCAATAATGAGAATGAAAAGCACATTTTTGATTTTGCGCACCTCCAGGATGCCCAACAATGTATATATATACAGTATATAATAGGTATATATATACATATGCACATATTGCATACCTAAAGAGCGATATATATATATATACGTATATATATATATATACATACACGTGTATATATATAGATACACATTACACATATACACATATAAACATATACACATATATACATATAATGTACACATATATACATATATACATATATACATGTACACATATATACATATATACATTGCGAAACCTTTGGGGTTATGTAATCCCTACCCCAATTTCCGGGGAACCCTGTCCCAAGTTGCCGTGCCAACTGCTGTTCCTTTTTGATCTCAAGATGCCTCTCCCGCCCTCCTTGGGCCATGCAGATATCGTGATCGGATGAATCGAGTGATTCAATGTCGCCCTCCAAGTCACCTGCCACGATGTCACATGAGTGGGAAATGCAGTTGAAACATTCACACTCGTCAAAAACAAACAAATAACATAAGATTTTTCAAGTATTTTCTTCTGTGACCATCTTGGCTCCTTGGAGCTCGGCTTCCTGTTCTGAAAGCCATTTTAAACGTTCTATTCGGTCAGCTTTTTTTTTCTCTCAAACAAATGACAATTCATCAAACAGGGCATATTTTCCAAGAGCTATGGCTTTTCTGGCTTTTCGAGGTGTTCCTCCATCCATTGCCTTTGTCAAGCATCAGCCAACGTTGCCTGCTCCCTCTCACCAACAAACATTCCAATGTGGTGCGAAACTCTTCACAGACTGGAAGAGAAGTCTTCATTGATATGTCGTAAACGGATTTGCAAACCGTCGCAATGGTAGCCAACGGAGCTCCTTGAAGAATCTCTGATGGATTCGTCCAATCTATGTTTGGGTCACACAACCAAGCCCACATGATTCGAAGCCAGCTTGCCCTATCCAACGATCTGCTCAAAGCTGAAGCCTCAGCACTCAAAGTACTGCGAACCACGCTAGGGATCTTTCGACTAGACCAAGCTATTGGACAAATCACAGAAAGTTGATTTTTGGCCATGTTCCCATCCGTGGTAAAAACAATGGTCCCCTGTCTAGATGAAAAACCCCTTTCTTTGCCTCAAAAGAAGCATCAGACAAACCACAAAAAGCGACACTTGCCTGGGGAATAGGGACAATTAAAAGGATTACTGGATGAGCTTTGGCCTCCAACAGAACTCGATTGGCTTCCAATAAGTCTTCAATGCATGCTCTTGGAATTGCCGATTGGAGAAGTCCGACTTTGGCACAGATATCTGGCCGGGTCTGGACAGCCGCATACTGGAGAGAACCGCAGATCTGGCGCAAACACTGCCGCTTTTGCTCGTCGATGTTTCAAAATTTGGACGGGTTCGATTTGTTCTACATACCTTCTTTGGCACATTTCAATACTGCCGTCCTTCATCTGACGGTATCGGATTCCACAGAAATCAACTCCCCCATAATGAAACACCAAAAGAATACATATCCCGGAGTCTCCCAATGACTTTCATATAATAATAAGCGTCCCCACCCCCTATATGCCATCATCGACATGTATGCCTAGGACACCTCGTGTGATTGGTTTGCACTGCGGATCTTTCGTGACTAAGGAGAAAACGCAGCTGTTGAGGGGGCAAGACACAAAACCAAGCTCTTCCAAAGATTTCTTGAAGGCCTGATACCACAAGTGTGGCCCGTCTATTCGGCCATATGCATCCCCTGTGAGCCCGCGTTGTTCTCCTGGTTGGAGCTTCAAAGAATCGTAGTTTTCAGGTGGTGGGTGAATGCCTAATGGACGTCCATCACCTTCACCTTTCAAAAATGCAGTGGATATGTCGAAATTGAGTAAAGACCATTTATTGCTTGCTACTTTCTGCAAAATCAGTTGTTTCCCATCCTTGCTCAAAGTTGGGGCATCATTTGGAACCGTAGAGATGTCAGGATCCTCAAAGCCCAAAATAACTAACCTTGCTTTTGGTCGATACTCTTTCGATCCTGGTAATGGGGGTTTCCACGTCAGGATCCATCGGCAACGCATGATTCGATTTGGAGGGAGCGACCCTTTTGCCAGTCTCTTCACAGTTCCGTGTTCTAGCCAAGCACCGACCTCCTTGGCCTTGGCTTGTTTGAATAGCTGGTGAACATGGTCGTTTAAATTTCTCCACTGGACTTCCACCCGTTGCTTCTTTGCCGACTTGCCAATAAAATGAATTCAGCAAGATCTTTTCCTGCCACTTCTTCATTATGAGGAATGTCTACTTGGTCTTGTATGTTTATTTCAATCCCAAATTCCAGGTTCTTGAGGGTCACTCACAACATCATCCCCAAACACACACACACAAGGAATCATCATCCTCGTCACCGGGAACTGGAACACTGGAAAAGAATTGGAGGGAATTTCATCCTCATGTTTGGGTGTCTCGCCTTCGACACTCACTGGCTGGCGGTGAGATCTTTTGTTCGGGTTTTTCATTTGTTCGGAGATCTTCTGTGGGTGCTATGGAAGGTTCATATGTTGAAACATCATCCGCAGGTGGAACATCGGTGAGAGCATGGAAGTTTGGAGTTTGGGGAGAGATAGTCTCATCAATTACCCTACCCTCAGAATCTTTTGGCAAAGCCTTGTGCTCCTTAGTGATGCTGGTCGTAAATGTTGTGGGCTAGCTCGAATGAGGTACCCTCCATTCCATGGCTCAACCATACCACTCTCCTTTGTTCCACCGTGATGACCTGTGCTGGACCATGCCATCTACCTTTTGCTCCTTGGGGATTCCCCTGAAGTTTTTTCCAATATAGTACCCAATCTCCAGTTTCAAAATCAACTCCGCCTGGACGGCTCCTTCTCAGTAGAGCTCGACGACATGCACTATCGTTCAGCCTGGATGAAAGCACGTCTAGCTTGTTCTCGCCGTATTAAACTTTCACGGAAATGAACACCCTCTGGGGTCTCACTCTCTGCCAGGGCATGTGCTCCTACCCCATTGTCGGAGGTGAGTGATGCGGGTAAGTTTCGTGCTTTTCCAAGAAGGGCTTGTTCTGGTGTAAAACCTCTTGCCCAAGACAACGAATTTTTGGCTGCAAAGACCTGACGAAGACATCTTTGGAAGTCTTTGACATCCTTGATGGGGCCTTCTCAGTCCATTCGGGTGAGCATATCTCTGGCTATTTTACCATGAATTTCAGCTCTCCCAATTTGCCAGTGGCTATTTTGCCGGTGTCGGGATCACCCTTATGTCTTCCCCTTGAAGGTATTGATTCCATAGGACTCACATACTCCCCTGCTGGATCTAGATAAAGGGTTTTACATGGTCCTGCCCATTGGAGCCAGGCCTGTTCAAATGTATCAATTTGTTCATCCGTGCTTCTGGTGCTTCTTCCACTCAACAAACCCGTATGGTACAATGTCCCTTCATCGATGAAATGCATGACGTGATAAGTCTGACCAAGAGACGAAGCCCAATGTGCCCCATCCGCACCAACAACATCATTGAAATCAAGATTGTCATGAATAGCTGCAGGATGAGGCAGTTTGGGTTTTGGTTGAGGTTCTAAGCACACATCACATTGCATGTCAAGTGCCCCAGCTATGACTTGCGGATTGGCACCTGTGCCTCTAACAGTCGCTGCAAGCGAGATGGATCTTGGTGGCCCAAATTATGGTGCAGTCTGAGTAAATCAGATGTCCTGTCTGGGTCCAAGCGCAGGAATGCCGGCCCATGCCCGGGAACTATCTTCGGTGGCCATCCTTTTCCCATCTCAAGCTGTGGCGGCTGTACTGCTCCATCAGCAGAATTCGGAATAAGTGGATCCTCAGGAGAGGTTGGGTTTATCTGCCCTTGGTTTCTGACGACTGCTCTTTCTTCCCCATTTCTCAAATCAAAAGAAACAACACCACCGCCCCAGTCTCTAGAGCTCTTGTGGCAAACGGCCAGCTTTCCGTGCTTGTTTTGCTTTGGACAGTTTTCACCATTCTTCAAAGTCTCCCATGTCCACAATTTCTCCAATGGTTCGCTTATATACAGTTTTCCGCAGTGGAATATTTTCCCTGCTAATCTAATCTGAATTCCTGGAACTCGATGGCGTTCGGTACCCCTGCATGTAATGAACAGTTGAACATCTACCTTGGGGACAAGTTGCTGCAATCTTTCAATCTTTGGATCACCAACCCAACAGAGTGAATTGCCAACCCTAGGAACCCCCTTCTCAAACAAAGCAACAACTCCTTTCCAGGCCCCTACGTCACCATTCCCCTCTTTGGGTCCAAGATTTGCAGACTTGTCCGCAGCAGTTGGGGGTCCTTTGCCATCACGCCGTCTTCGACACTTCCGCAGCTCTAAAATGTTCTGTGCCAGTGGCCTTTTTGGTGCACCTCCCAGTATTTCTATGTCTTCCCCTACCATGAGTTCTTCGAGTAGAAGTGGTTTTTCAGATTCTTGACTCATGCGAAGTATGGTGCGTGCGACCCTTCGTGCAAACACTGCTGTGTGTGCAGCCGCATACGCTGACAGCCTGATCCATTTTTGGTCTTTCCCCGTTACATTCCCCTTTATGGGTTGATGTTCATGATTTTTAGGACAATTTCGCCGGTGCAACATTTTGTGCATTTCCCTACTTGTGGTCCACACCTGTGTTCTTTTTTGGAGGAAGAATTCGGAATTTGGGGTCCTTAAACCACCCGCCTGGCACATGTCAAAGAAAGCTGGAAGCGTGGTCACGCCGCCGTTAGCGGCGCTGGACGTTTTGGCAGCTGGCTTGCAGCAATCTCTGTCTCGGTGAAACAGAGCTGGCATGGCTGCCCACACATCTCCTTTACAGTTGCGGCGCAGCATCCAGCTGTAAATCCAATCCCCCAACGCAGGATTCACCTTTTTGCTGGTTGCATCCTTTGCTGTGATCTCGGATGGAACATACTTTTTCAAATCCTGCCATGCTCTGTCCAAGGTTTGAGTAAGTACACCTGGTAAGTACACCCCACCCCAACCCATGCCCCACGTAGCAGCAACGTAGCATCCACGTGGTGTGCAAGTGCAAATGAACGTTAACATCCCACCCCACCCCAACCCATGCCCCACATAGCAGCAATGTAGCATCCACGTGGTGTGCAAGTGCAAACGGACGTTAACATCCCACCCCACCCCAACCCATGCCCCACGTATAGCAGCAACGTAGCATCCACGTGGTGTGCAAGTGCAAATGAACGTTAACATCCCACCCCACCCCAACCCATGCCCCACGAAGACGTAGCAGCAACGTAGCATCCACGTGGTGTGCAAGTGCAAATGAACGTTAACATCCCACCCCACCCCAAACCATGCCCCACGTAGAAGCAACGTAGCATCCACGTGGTGTGCAAGTGCAAATGAACGTTAACATCCCACCCCACCCCAACCCATGCCCCACATAGCAGCAACGTAGCATCCACGTGGTGTGCAAGTGCAAATGAACGTTAACATCCCACCCCACCCCAGCCCACGTAGACGTAGCAGCAACGTAGCTCCACGTGGTGTGCAAGTGCAAAATGAACGTTAACATCCCACCCCACCCCAACCCATGCCCCACGTATAGCAGCAACGTAGCATCCACGTGGTGTGCAAGTGCAAATGAACGTTAACATCCCACCCCACCCCAACCCATGCCCCACGTAGCAGCAATGCAGCATCCACGTGGTGTGCAAGGGCAAATGAACGTTAACATTCCACCCCACCCCAACCCATGCCCCACGTAGCAGCAACGTAGCATCCACGTGGTGTGCAAGTGCAAATGAACGTTAACATCCCACCCCACCCCCATCCCACCCCTGGCCGTATATGCTGAAAAGTAGTAAACTCCTCTGATATGCTAAAAAGTAGTAAATTCCTCAGCGCCGCTAACGGCGGCGTGAGCGGAAGCGTCCCTGTCACTACGTCATGTAATTGGGGTTGTTTGGTCATCTCCGATCCAAATGGTTGTTCCAAGTGAAAATGTCGACCATGGGCAACCTGATGAAGGTACAGGTTGTTACACAACGTCAAATGACACAAGTCTTGTTTCCGCTGTTTCAAAATGGATTTTTGGATTTGTATGCTCCTCACCCTATTGAATCTGGAGAACAACCCTCAAAGCCGACATTCCGGGGCCACCCAAATATGTTTGGGTTCATACATCTCCACCCATGTCCACAGTTTGTTGACCCCTTCTTCAGTGTTCAAATCCCCATCCTCTTTCGTGAAGCGCAATGCATTTCCCCCACATCTATTGATTTGTTCGGTAATTTGGGAATCCTTTTCACAATAAATTTCCATAAGATCAGCTGGCCGACTGTATTGGACTTTTTCTGGGTGAATTGAAGCCACAGCTGGATGTTTCTGTTTGATGGTAGACAAGCTGTCCTGGATCTCAAACATTCGTTTTGAAATTTCTTCATGCAACATCGTTACCTGGCTTTCACTTAGTAGCTCCAGTTGTGGGCTGGTGGATTCTTTTTGCTTTCTGGGGCGCCTTTTGCTCGCACTCACTGATCCTCTGGTACTTGCATCTCCCGGGCAAGCTCTCTCAGCGCAATCTGCGTCTGAATCATCTCGACTCTCTCCTTGTTGGGCTCCATGTTCATCTTGGTCTGAGTGTTCCCCTTCGGCTCCTCGATCTCTCTCTTGTTCTTGTGTCCGGACTTGTTGGGTGTCACTTTCTCCCAGTCCTCGTCCGCTGTCGATGCTGAACGGCTCTTGGAGGCACTGGCCATCGCGGTTGCCTTTGGCTGCGCCTTGCTTCTCAACTGCTTGAGCTGGGCTATTTGTTCCGGTAGTTGATGCCGGCGTCGATGATCCGACATCGCCTTCAGGTAGTTCTGAAAGCTGAGCATCCATGCGGATGTCCCCTTTCTGTTCTTGACCTGCATCAGCTATCCATCGTCTTCCAGGAACACCTTCTCGAAAGTTTTCCCAGCTTGTTTCCCACTTGGGATCACCTGTTGCCCCCATTCCAACAGTGTTCGGATCCCGGGCGGCATCTTGTAACTTCCCTTGCTTCTGAGAGTAGGTCTCTTCAATGTGAGGCTGGAGTCCTCTTCCCCCGAGAGTTCGTCCTGGAGGAAACTCATGCCGGGTCGATTGCTCATGGCGCCGACGTGGACTATGTTCTGTTGATCTGGATGGTTCGTTTGAGCCTGAAAAATGGCTTTCTGGTCCACGATTGGTGTCTCTGCATGGTCCCTTGAAAGAGGTATGTTCTGTACATGGGTTTTTTGCATCTCAGTCATGCAACAAGGAGGAGAAAATGGCGGAAATGAATTGAGGCCCTTGTGTTTATCACTTGACTTGTTCATCAGATTCTTCACATGGTCATCGTGCCATGATACGTATGTTGTCTCTTTTGTGTGGTAAATCTCTTCCTTCCCTTCTTTGGAATGTTCGACCTTGAGTAGTGCTACCACATCACGCAGCAAATTTTTTCTAAAGGTACCTAGAGGAATGACCACGTTAGTTTCCAAGAACCTCAATTGTTGATTTCGTGGGTCAATCAGTGCACCAATTTCCTTCAACGCCGTGTTGGAAATGAGGAACGGTGTCCGGCCAGGCACGACTTCCACTCGGATCCATCCCTTTTGCTGTCGCGGAATGCAAATTGCATATTCGATTTGAAGAGTGCCACTGTTTCCAAAACGGAACTGTACTGTGGAGGGAACCCTTTTGATTTTCCAACCAGTCTTTTCAACAATACCATTCACAAGCCCCCCCACAAGTTCAGCTCCAATAACAGAACGACTAGCCCCTGTGTCTATGACTGCTTCGTGGGCTTTCTCTTCAATACTGTAGAAAGCCGCGACATGCTCACTTTCCGACCCTAAATCGTCTGGTGGGAGAAATGGATCAGAGTGATAAGTCACTGCGGAGGTCTCTGGCAGGATCTGACGTCCATGTTTCCTACAACAGGATTGCAAATGATCTTTCAAATGGTCTTTAAGACTTGGCTGAACACGTTTGTTCACCTGTTTGTGAATTGAAAGTGTTGTTGCATCAAAGCTTTCACTGAATTTTTAAACATTTGAGACTCTTTTGAGGGGACCTTTTGAAAATACTTGGGAACTAAGAAATTCTCGTTGGTGGGAATGGATTCAAAACTTTCACCAAGGAAAATAGACCCCACTCCTGTTTTGACAGAGTCCTGCTGGCCTATGTCCATCGCGTTCTCCGGGAGCGTGTGCGGCAACTCATCGATGTGGATCTTCGAAGCTTCGAAGCCAGTCGGATGAGCCACCAATGCCTCAGCCAAGGTGATCGTGTCCGGTGCTGACGTCTTGCCCTTGGAATTTCCTTTGCTGGTCAACGGTGGACACTCCTTCTTCCAGTGTCCGACCTGTCCAGATTTGCGGCACGTTGAGGTGGCAATCCTCTCAGCGAGAGTCTGGGCCTGGCTCCCCCAAATCCTTTGCCCATGGAAACTTTGCCATTTTTCCCTTTTCCTTTGGTGGACGTGGAAGAGCTTCAAAACCCACGGTACTTGGCCCTCTCTCGAAGGCGAGTCCTTGCTTCCAAGTAGGTATGGTAGCAGGAGGCCAATTCAGGACTTTCCTGAACTGCTTCAATCACCGTGTTTTCGAAGTCCATGATGCATGCTGCATCTTCATCTCCAGCATCATGTAGGGCTTGAACCATGGCTTCGTCGTCGAAAACTTCCGTCTCCATAGTCCAGAGTGCTGACTCATCGGAGTTGTCCACCATGTTAACATCGCAGGTGCGGTCTTGAAAGTCTTGGAAGAACCTGTGCCCAAGCAGTCGAAGTGACTTGCGAGCTCCGGCATAGGTGAGGTTTCCCTCGGTTTCCACTACAATCCTTTTTCGATCTTCACTGCTAAGTTGGGATTGTCGAATCATCACATAGGCTTGAACCTCCTCCATTGAGACGCCCTTGGCCATCATGTCCTCAAAGGAAGCATCATGTCGAGCCAGGTATGAATCGATTTTTGGACCGTATGGTAGAAGGCCTTTTTCAAAAAGGGAGAATTTTTCCTCACTTGCCAGTTTTCCCCAGCTTCCCCCCAACGACTCCACCAGGTATTTGACACCTGATTCGCCCCTGAGCTTCTCGGTGTCCAGTCGTGCTACTTTCTGAAAAGCAACTCCTTGAACCTGAAGAGCTGCTCGTGGCGCCAATTGCGCCAGGTGTTCCTGAGGCCATATGTCTCTCAGGAACTGAAGCTTTCTGGCATAGACCTGGATATCTGTTGTTTGAGGGTCAAAGCTGGGAATCTGTTGCCAAGGCAGTTGGCCCGCCGGAAGAACTGAACCGGCAGGTGGCGCGTCCGCCCCATCAGCTGCAGACATGGCTCTGGTACGCTCTCTACGGTGAAAGGTTCTGTCTTGTTTGTTGTTCTAGCCCAAAAAGGGTACCTCCAAACACTTGCAACAAAATTTTACGGGATGTCCCACCCTGAATTAAGTTTTACCAATTTGGTTATTCCCTGCGGCAGCCCGAGGCTCCGCTACCAATGCGAAACCTATGGGGTTATGTAATCCCTACCCCAATTTCCGGGGAACCCAGTCCCAAGTTGCCGTGCCAACTGCTGTTCCTTTTTGGTCTCAAGATGCCCCTCCCGCCCTCCTCCTTGGGCCATGCAGATATCGCGATCGGATGAATCGAGCGATTCAATGTCGCCCCCCTCCAAGTCACCTGCCAAGATGTCACATGAGTGGGAAATGCAGTTGAAACATTCACAATACATATATACACATATACACACATATACATACATACATGCATACATGCATACGTGCATATACATATATATATATATATACACATACAAACACACATACATACAAACATACATACAAACAAACAAACATACATACGTACGTACGTACGTACATACATAGATACATACATACATACATACATACATAAATACATACATACATACAGATATATCTATATTTTTTTTACATACATATGTCACCTTTTAATACTTGTTCTTTGCGAGGGCAAACAGACGTTTCTCGAAGATCTTTGTGGTCAAGTGACTGAATCAGCTGGGTGAGAGTGAGTGAGTGGGTGGGTGCGTGGGTGGGCGGGTGAGTGAGTGAGTGAGTAAGTGAGTGAGTGGGTGAGTGAACGACTGAGTGAAGACTGAGTGAAGAGTGATTGAACGAGCGATTCTGCAGCTGGCGAGTTTGGTAATTGGTTTGTAAGTGTAGGGTCGGAGTGTAGGTGTGAGTGCTTGAGTGTGAGTGTAAGGGTTGTAAGTGTAAGGGGTGGATGTGAATGTGAATGAGTAAATGAGTAAACCAGAAATTGAGCAAGTGAGTAAGGTGGCTATGCAGTGAGATGGTTTGTGAACTAATTGTTGCACTCGTTTCTTCTTTGAACGTATTTGATCGTATTAGTATTGCAACACTTGCAAGATAGATAGGTTACCTTGCCAAATGTCAAGGTCTTGCAACAGCGATGTTGTTCTATGTCTGTGTCATTTCATGTTTGCATAAACTGAGGCATGCGTCACAGGACTTTGACAGGTTTAGGTAGGTGTGGCATCGCTCCACTACATAATATAGAGAATAATATTCAGTTTGCTGAGTTTGTTGTCTTGTTTGAGATTCTACCTTCAAGCTGACGCGAAACGACTTCATCAAAAATTGTGCAACAACTTGTACCACCTTTACCATCACGTAGACAGCGTGCAATTTGCTCCTTTCCACATCCTAAGGCAAAGAATGCCAAGTTCTCTTCACTGGCCCACGATGCCGACGGTTGGAGTTCGAGCCTTACTTTTCCAACGTGAGTAGTCTGAGTAGTCCTTAGTTTGTTTCCGTTACGTTTACTGCTTTTAGAGCAGAGCTCTCACATGCTCTCACAGTGACTTGGATCATGCACATCTTTGTTTGACTGGCCCTTTGATGACAGGACTGCTGTAGATTTCAGAGAGAATGTCCTATAGGCTAGGTCCTAATCAAAATAACATTTCTGGCAGCATGGGATGTACGGCCTTTTCCACCACGTGAGGACACGGATGCAAGGAAGGTGAGACGGTATTTGCTTCGAAATGGCATGAAACCTACAGTCCTATGGCATGCACACACACAGACACATATATACATGTGCTGGTCGGTCAGTTTCCTTTCAAGCCATGTGGCCGTGCTCTTGTGGGTGCTTGGGTGGGTCTGCTTGATTATGACAAGCTTTCTCCTCAGGTGGTTTTAGGTGACTGTTTTGCTTGAAAGCTTGCTCTGATTGGTTTCTCCATGAACATCAGTTTGCATATGGCGATTTTTGCTTCTTACCAGAGTCACTTTGGTGGTCTTGTGTTCCGCGGCCTGTTCCGGCTTCGGGTGAGGGATGGCTAGGGATGGTCTGGCAAGTGGTCTGTTACTTCGCAGCCTTGGCATTGTCCATGTACGGCGCAATGCTACACAGGCTACACAGGCTACATGTTCGTACACGTTCATCTGCATGGTCTACACCACAGATAGAATTCGCAGTTCAGTCCATGGTGAGGCCAAGCAGACTCCGCGATTGTGCTCCACCCTAGATGAGGCTTTTTACTTTGGTTTTTTGATGTCTTTTGATGTCTTTTGATGTCTTTTGATGTCTTTTGTAGTGTAAATAATTCTTCAAGCCTTGAAAAGAATCTATTCGGTGCATGGAAGCTGAGAGCTGAGATTGCTCATGCAGGTGAGGTGGAAAACAGCTTGTCTTTCCCAAAGCCATTGCTTCTCAAACATTTCATAGCAGAAGCTGGTAAAACCTTGTAAAACCATGAACGTTCTGAACACTTCAGAAATCAAGGGACTTTGGGGTCCGGAGTGTGTACGACAAGGCTTGCTTGCTACTTTGGAGCTCTCTGTGCTTCACGTGCTGATTTGCGCCAGCCGTGATGTTCATGCAGAACTCCCAACCGGTGCGGCAGCTTTGATTAGGGCAAGGGCCCACCCTGCTTCAAATGCCCTGAGCTTAAAACTGGAGAGACTGTTGAGAGGGAGTTCGTGTCAAAGGTTGCGGTTCAGGCGCATCATGGCATTGATGGATTCAGTTCACGGCCTGCTTCGAAGTGGCCGCACTGCCACACCTCGAGAACTATACTATCGGCATGTCAACATTTTCTCTCGGCAACAACTTAGTGACGACCTGCTGAAGTTTCTTTGTCAAACGCTAGAGGTGCCACGGCACTATTTGCGTTTGGTTGGTACTGCAAAGGGTCTCGTTCGTGGTCACATGCGTATTTTGGAGCCCAGACCAGATCATGCTGTTAGCTCTGTGTGGGTGGACGGAATGGATCCATTGGAACCGCGTGGCCATTCCATCTCTCCGATCTTTGCTCACAATTTGAAAGTGGAGACAGTGGCACAGAAAGTTTTCGTGGTGGAAAAGGAGACTGTTTTCCATCGTCTCATCGATGAAGGCTTTCTCGAAAAGCACAAGCCCTGTGTGCTTGTCACTGCCCGCGGATTCCCAGATGTCCCAACTCGGTATTTCTTGCGGCAGCTGCATGAAAACTGTGGAAGCCCAGACATTTATCTTCTGGTCGACTTTGATCCTTCGGGTTTGGTCATTGCCGCAACCTATGGCTTCGGACCAGAGGGCGGCTGTTGGATGCAGGATGATCTGAGCCTATCGGCTTCTATGCCTTTGATTTGTGATGGGGGTGTTGAGGGTGCCACCGAGTTTGGCCTCAAAAGCAGCGATGTGCTCCCAATGACTGCTCGTGACCGGGCACTTGCCAACGGTTTGCAGCGCAGACTGGAGCAGATCAAAGGTAGAGGCGAAGATGCAGGTCAGATTATTCAATCATATGAGGAGGGGCTGAAACATCTCTTGCAAGGAGGCTTGAAATATGAGTTGGATGCATTGGACAAACTCACTGAATTCATTGCATACATGGTGCGCAAGCGTGCTCCCAAGTAGTAAATTAATTCGAGGATCTTGGAAGTGCCGCCAGACCAATTGCAGTAGTGGAGGTTCGGATTGAAAAGAGAAGATGTAAAAGCCTTGTACCACTGACTGTCTTTGCTGAAGCATGCACAGGATTTTGTGATGCACTTTTGCGATGTTGTTGGTGTGATTTTGTGTTAGTTTCCCTAAACTGTTTGAATGGCGACAGCAGGGGTTGGCTTGCTTGAATTTCCAAGAGACAGTTGCGACTTGCTGGAAGGTGCGAATGTCGGACTTTGAGATCCTCGACGGGGTCGGTGGTTGGGCTCTCGATAGACTGATAAGGATGTGCGAAAAGTCATTCATAAGTTTTTTTTGCCAGTGATTACGAAGGGCTTTGAAGGAGGATATTTCTTTGTGAAGCATCTCCTGTTTTTTAGAAGTGGTCTGAAAATACAGTACACAAGCTCAAAATGAAGGTACTTCATGGCTCATCCACACAAACACATGTAGTGAGTCATGCCTTGCAAAGTACATTTGACAAAACAAGAAGACAGAGCTCGCATCCATTGTCACAAATGTACTTGACCAATATGAACCACATAAGCTGGTGTGCTTTTGCAAGTGAGCCCAACATGTTGCAGTACTCATCAAGCTGGCGGTGGCTTTCCAAAAAGGGGCTTGATTGCCAGATAAATTCAGGTTGGAATTACTGTAGCTACCGCCAACCCAGCCAATAAGCAGATCCACGAGGAAAGTTTACTCTTGGGAAATCTGCGTGATTTTCAGGTCGTTCCTTGGGCAAAGGATCCTTTGGAGTTGTGCGACGCGTCAGGAGAAAGGCAGAACCCTGGTCACTGATGGGTGTACTGTATATCTGTAGATGCAACTGGTTTCGCCATCCTCGCAAGCAGTACTTTTCTTTGGAGTAATTAAGCAAAGGTTCCGGTAGTTGTCAATCGAAGACAATGTAGCCGACAAACACTTGGAGGACAATATACTTTGAAAATCTTTGAAACACTGACCCTCAATAAAGCTAGAGCTGTGACTGGGCTCAGTAGTCAAAACAGACTGAGCCAGGGAACCGACGATGTCTACGCTCTGAAGACTATGCAGAAGGTGGAGGCTACTTCCGGTGTAGTGGAAAAGGACTACTGAAAGCTTGGCAATGACAGAAAAGGCTTAGGCAAACATCTATACATATTGGCATTATATTTTATATTATTGGATTATATCATCGTATGATATCGTATGTAGAAATACATACGTAGTCCCACAGTATCCCGACGCTGCTAATTGCGACAGTACAATCAATCCGTCCTTTGGCACCTAGCCGCATTTCTGAGTTCCATATACTGTAGTTCCATATAGTTCCATAAGCAACTTTGTTCCATGTAACGGCAACATCCACAATCAGGTTGACTGGTGGCATGCAAGAGTACCCTGCAGACAATACGATTGAACCACAACATGTCAAGGATGGCTGAGACTTGGGTTCCTTCCCCGAATTGTGATGGAGGATACTGCTTGTCTAGGGACACTGTTTGAGAAAGCACCTGAGTTGAATCTTCCGAATATGACTTGGATATAGCCTCTGTCAGTCTTTGCGTGCTGATCAAGAGGCTTTTCAACAAGTTTTGCTACAACATTTTTTGATGAACATCGATATCATAATCCGTCAGATATAGCCTAACGCTAAGGAGCACCGATTGACACAGAGATGATTTCTCCAAGGGTGAGCCTGCAAGGTGATGACTGGGCAGTTGATAGAGCAGGTGGGGAAATAAAACAGTTGTCCCGGGTACGCGGCCCTGCCTCTTGCTCATTGATTCAGAAAGTGGTGGGCAAGAGAACATGTGTACTGGAAAGGCAGTGTGAACTCTGTGTGACCAGCATTCTCTTCGCATCAAAAAGCTTCAATCTTGTGTTTGGGAAGAATTCGCAGGCAGCCTTGAATCCTGTGAAGATGTGTAGAGATGTGTAAAACATGATTGTGTCACAGAGTCACAGATGTGGATTTTGGAAGCCCAAGCTCCTTCAGGATGTGTGAGCAATGCCTCATGTTTACTTGTATGGCAGGTAGAGAGGGAGATCATGGTGCAACAGAATCTCAAGCACGAAAACGTGCTACGCCTTTTCAAGCACTTTGAGGCTGCAAGAATTGAGGGTTAGTCTCATGTTTCTATTTTTAACTCCTAGAGTCTAGAGCCCTTTGGGTTTGAGTTTTAAACGGAATGGTATGAGTGGTGCTCCACCTTGCCTGCACTATACGGAATTTCTCAACATTGTCTCAACAGAGTCTCCATGTCTTCTCAGGATGAAGAGAATGTTTTTCTGCTCTTGGAGTACTGTGCCAAGGGAGAGCTCTATCAGCTTCTGAGGAGAGTCTTGTGACTCTTGTGGACTTGTACGATGCGCATCTTGACACAAGGAATGATGCGTTGCCAGGACCCAAAAGGGGCGGAAGTTCGACGAACAAATGTCGAAGCACTTCTTTGTGCAGGCGAATGTTCTGTGAATCACTTCTGCAAAGTACGTGAAGGCTGACGTTTTTCTAAGTATGCTGCAAAGAAATGTAGCGGGTTGTAGCGGTATGTCTCCTTCCTTTCATGAACCTCTATTGTTGCATCTATTTGCTGCAAGGCCACATGTCTGCCAGTGAGATCTTAAGTAGCAGTAGCACTTCCTCAGCAATTCTGCCAGTTGGTGCGTGGTTTGAAGTACCTTCATGCGCATCAAATTGTGCACCGGGACTTGAAGCCGGAGGACTGTTTCGGAGTGTGGCCTCTCAAACGAATACTTAGTAGGATTCAGAGCACTTTAGACTCATTTAGACTACCTCGGGCAAGATGAATGCCGGAACCTGCGGGATCATTTGGGTCGGGCTGGCTTTTGGCAGTTACTTCAGTGTCCTGGTGTCTCGGTCACCCTCTGATGGATGCTCTATGATGTGCCATTGGTGCTACTGTCATGAAATGAGATTGTTGTCGCTGTTGTGGTGGTGCTTCTTCATATTTCTTCATGATGTCCCAGTCTTCTTCTTGCGACGTCCCAGATTGTATTACGATGATCCTGAGATTCTGGAAGTGTTCTGTTGTCGTGATGGATGTTGCTCTGGTGTCATGTGATATTGTGTGGTGTCCATCTCATGTTTCGATGATTCTCCCGGTCGGCATGTTGAGGATGTTGTGGTGGCGTTCAGGTCATGTTGTCATGGATTTTACGATTTTACATTATTGAACTTATTGTTGGTTTCAGCATGCCCCGTAGCATCGTATCGGAGTCGTTCAATCTGCGATGTCGCGTGCTTCGCTTTCTTTTCTTTGTTCGGAAGATGGACTTTGTAATGGTGTCCCGGTCATCATGTCCTGGTCCTGGACACGTGTTTTTTGTTTTTTTGGCTAGCTGCATTATTCAATCATAGGTAGATGGTGTCATAGTCACAAGGTCCGCATGTTTTCGTGTCCTGACTATCGTTTGATGCAGGTCGTGGTCGTTTCTTGGTTTTGTATGGTTTTGTTGTGGTGGCGATTGTGGAGTGGTGACCTCCTCCGTTGCTTGGTTGTTGTGCTGGCCGATGATCCCTATCTCCTTTTTAAACCGGTGCTCTAGTTTGATATTAGGGATGTGCTACGTCGATTTAATGCAGAAGGCTTTTCTTGCATGTTTTTCCCAGCGAAGGTGTAGTCAGCATTAGGATCCCGATTCAACAAGAAAAGTTTCTGTCGCAGAACCTCTTGATTACACATGATGATGTTTTGAAGATCGCGGACTTTGGATGGTGTAGCACTCAGGGAGTCAGGGACTGCACACTTTCACCCTGTTTGTGTCGGGGAAGGCATGCCGTCCCGGATCATACCCTTTTGAAGACAGCAAATCACTTTTCTTGAATCATTAAATCTGAAAGATAGACCAGTCGTAAAGTGGGTAGTCCTTCTTTTCCCAAAATTGAAACATCGCCAGATCAAAAGCAACAGTACATGCTTCAAATACTTCAATATGTGATACTTGTGATCAATATGTGAAAGGCTGACAACACCAGCCAAAGCCTCTGAAGGTGTGCCGCCACGAATGTACTCCGTACCACATTCTGCGGTACAATGGACTATCTTGCTCCTGAGATGATCCAGGTGCAAGCCATTTAAAGTTATCCATGTGATGTATGTGTATATATAATATATATATATATAATATAATTATATAATGTATACTGTGTATATATATAATACATCCCTTGGTCAAGCCAAGAAAAGTTGAGCTATTTCCAATGTCGCATGTGTACTTTTTGCAGCTCAGCAATCCATTCAACTGCAGTCTGATTCCGCAGGGAAGTGGTCACGATCAAACCTTAGACATTTGGAGTGTGGGAATTTTGCTCTACGAGATGATGGTTAGGAACTCAGCAACTGGCATGCGGTGAACAGAAGCTTTCGCAGAAGCCTGCTTTATTGTGCGAGACGGATAGGGAAGCAAACCATAAACAAAGATGGCAAGATGGCAAAGATGGCAAACCTAGATGATCTACAGATGTGTCAGATATCTGTCAGATGATCATCAGACGTCGATTCATAGAACTTGCCTCCAGGTAGGTCGACCGCCTTTCCAGAGCACGAACCATACGATGCTCATCGACAGGAGCGAACAGCGGTGCACTGCTATATAACTGTTTATTTCAATTCTGTTGATTTCTTTGTTGGTTTCCATTTGCCCCTTTTTGGCCTCGACACAGTTGGACACAGTCACTGTTGCGGAAGTTGTGCTTTTGCTCCTGAGGATCTTGAAGATCGCCATCTTTTTCCCGGTGTCCTGCTAAGATGGTGAACAAATGGTATGCTTCAAAATAAGTTACTAAGTTACAAAGCGCATGTTCAACTGGCAACTGCAGCTTTGTGTTGGTCTTATTTTTGGCGTTGAGTTGAAATGTTCAACTAGTTCAAGGTCTTCAATCAGTTCAAAGATGCAATGTCATTTTTGGCATGTCACTGCCATTCTGTTCCATGTTTTTGATGCTCAGCCTGGCTTGCCGCCTTTGGTGGTCGATTTGGTGCGACGGCTGCTGAAGCGGGAGCGCAGTGAGAGCAGTGAGAGCGGTGAGAGCGGTGAGAGCAGTGTCAGGCTGCGTCAGGCTGCGTCAGGCTGTGTGCCGATGTGTGCCGATGTGTGCCGATGTGTCACGTGTTTGAGGTCACTTGAGGTCATTGGCGGAGAGATAATTATTTGGCCTCTTTTACCGTTTCATTGCAAGGAGCCATCCCACCGTCTACCGCTAGACCAAGTGCTAAGGCTCTGGCAGCCAAAGCTTGCAATTACTTCATAAGCAATATAGCAGATGCTTTGAAGAGTCTTTGCTGTTTTGCTGTGTTCTGTTTGACATGGATGGTATTGAACTTGGAGACCAAGCTGCGAGTATCCACCCCTATTGCCGCTGAAGGCATCCGTGGGTTGTTGCCAAAGCAGAGGTTCCTTTCAGTGAAAGAGCATTGTGACTCGTGACAACTGATGACAACGGTTAGTCTTGGGGGATAACTTGTTATTTCATACCACGTCTGTAGTTTGCAATGCTACTGCATTGTTTTGGCTGGTAGCGGATGAAAGGCTCTTGCACATCCAACAAAATATTGCCACTTCAAGTGACAATGTTTTGGATTGTTTTGCTTTGCTGCTCATACTCCAGGGTACAAGACTCATCCGGAATCCTGACCTTGGTCGCAACAGCTTCAAGTTGTCACGCCAGGTGCAGTCAGAACCCTCGCTCACAAAATCGTCTGAGGCTCACTTTCTTTCTGTTCAGTTTCTCCGTTTCCCGTTCAGAATACGGCAAGGTACAGAATACGGCGCACCTACAAAAGGAATCAATGGGACATAAAAAAGTGCGATAAAGAGAACTTAGCCGCCTAGCTAAGGCAGCCGCCAACAGCACCCTCCACGCCGCCTCTTGGACTATGAACCAAGCATACCGAGCCAAGACTCTTGGATCTTTGAAGATTTCATGAAGCACTGAAGGTCATAATGCAACAAAATCAGCATGTTGCTCTTCGAAGTCTCTGTTTCTGTCTTAATGCTTGTGATTTAAATCGACTGCCAGTCCGTCGCAAAGCTCAAAGCGGTTACCTTTGTACGGAGTCCCAGTGGAACGTGGTTGTGGTGTATCTTTTTGTTACAGTGCCAGTGTATAACCGAGAGGTTTGCTCAAGATAAGGATTTTGCTTCTGCGAGAAAACTTAAAAGCTACCCCGGGGGGAATTGATGTTTTGCAATAGGATCGACAATTATGCCTAGTCTGTTGATCTTTACATATATATATAACTTTGTGGCTTTTGTGCTTGCATGCGTTGACTGGAAAAGAAGAGCTTTTGTGTCTTGCAGCTTCTTCGAAACATGGCACTAATTCTGAGGCAACAAAGTGGTCGGGTTGCATCATGCGAGCAGGCATGGTACGCAGAGCTGGCTCCGGATTGGCCTCGAGGATTACTTGCCTTTGTTACTGAAAGCATCTGGAAGCTGCTATGTGTTTATTCCGAAAAGGAACTCAGCACTACTCAGCAAACAAAAGCCACCCAGAAGATTTGTGAGAAAGCTTAAAGGGTTGGAGACTAGGTTGACACTTTCATTCTGACCGAGAGAGGAGGACACAGTAGGATCTTGGACTGGAGGGAATGTTGATGTGGTTGGGCATTCGTGGGGCTCAAATCACGAAAGGTAGCGTCAGCTACCTGAGTTCTCCGTGCTTCAGCACAAGCTTAGGGGGTATTGGGGGGCCAGCCCACGGAATTCATGGAATTCTCGCCGTTATGTATTGGATATCAATTATAAGGGGGGGGGGGCCCCCCTCCCCCCCCGAAAATGGTCATGGGTTCAATTCCCACGGGTGACGCGGTCACGGGCCCCCACATTAGAGGCACACTTTCCATGAGGGAGATGTCCCTGTAGTCCAGCATAATTGGTATGCTTCAGCCTCAATAACAGTTGCTGCAAGGGGTCTTAAAAAGGGGTTTTAAATAAACCCCTTTTCGTGCATCATTTCACGCTGCACAAGACACCGTATCATGCAGTCATGCTCTGGATAAAATCATCTTAGACTGCGCAAAAACGTTTTTGGTGTATCATCTTAGGGGCGCAGCATTTTGACACCACTCCTCTCCCACTACACTACCTTTCGTCCGCCTCCGCCTGCTCTCAAGTCCAAAGCGAGATCCAGGTGCGCACAACTTCGCCACGAAACAGTGCGACAGGCCAGCTGTGTTGCCAGCTGTGTCAAATGTTTTGGTCTTTTGCATTCGTGTCGTTTGCAAAAAGGAGTGATCACTCAGCAAGCTATGCTGATGCACCCACCAAATCATCAAGACTGGATCCTACCAAACAGGAAGTGTAAGCAGCTTCCAAGTCACGTATCTGATGCGACCTCCACAATTCACTTCTCGTTGGGTGAGGCGAGCTGGGTGAGAGATCAAATACTTCGACGCCAGTTTCTTCAGCAGCAGCTCCAGTGCAGGTCCCGTAGCACCTGTGGGAAACTGACTGGAGACCAGCGATCCAGCAACGCGACAATTAAAGTGCCAATCCTCACCACTGATCGTCACTGATCCTGCCTTCTCTCGTGCTTGGATGGACAAGGAAAATGCAGACTTCAGAAGGGTCCAGCAAACCCGGCAAAACCCCACGACTCTGGCTCTGCCCCTTGTTGAGCTGTTGTTTTTACTTGTTTTTATTCCTCAATTTCTGACATGCTCATTGCCAGGCGAAGGTAAGACCTGACTTGGGGTTTTGCCCATGAAATGAATGGGCTTTGTCATGCTTTGGCTAGTTTCAGACTAATGTCCGCTAAGACTCAAGAGATTTGCTGTCAAGATTCCAAGCTTCACTACACACGACCACTATTTCCTAAGTTCGCTAAGTTGACTTGCACAAAAGCAATATGCGTCGCAACAACCGCATTCGCCAAATAAGATTTCCTCGATAGTTTGCGTTTTCTGTTGAATTGAACCAACTTCAAGACTTGAACAAATCAAGCTTTCTGTTCAGAGATGCACAACTTTTTAGCTTTAGATTACTGTAGACTCTAGATATATCTCTGATGTTGCTCTAGCAGGGCAGCACCCCTCCTGGAGAACCTCGCAGCTGGTGACTTTGATTTCTGTCAGCCACCTGGCTATCAGGAATCCCAGCATCCCTTTTGGTCTAAAAGATGAGTTTTTGGTGCTCAATCATCAACCCATTTAATTAATATAAACAATCTAATCTACAGGGAAGCATTTAAGGTCTCTATGCAAAGCGATCCGGGGCAGACGGTCAGTCTGGTGCCGGTGGATCGCTGATCACTCCAGCTGCGATTATTTACAGACCAAAAAACATACAGGGCCACATATGGAATGACAAAAATCAAAACACATAGGTAGAGCCTCATAGCAGGCGCGGGAAGCGTAAGCTCGGAGTCTCGCACGCGGACCTAAAAAATTGGGGACAAGAGAGGCCCAACAACAAAGACGATTTTGGAGGTTCAGGCAACAGAATTTGTAGCAAGCACTAACTTTGCAAGCATTTTGTATTCAGAGGCATACTTAAGCTTGCACTCTACAAACACCAATTCGCCTGTGTGGGCAGTAGTGGCATGGAGCGTCGTTAAACCCGGTCACACATTATCACACATCTACAACGTGCACGCATTCAAATAGTATACTGGAACAAGCTGTCTTGAGTCGTATGCTGATCGCTCCGTTGTACTCAGCAGAGTACATGCTGTACATGACATACTGTAATATACTAGTATATAGTATTGGTGTAGGTGTATATATATATAAACCTGTACATATTATAGCTTCGCAATCCGCTTTGATGCCATTTCACACCAATCTCGAAGCGCACTTGCCCAGAGAAGAGTGATGGTTTGTAACAATAAAAGGTGCACAATCTGAACAAAGCTGCAGAACAGGAGGAATCGTTTGCCCAAAAATAGGTGGTCATGAGCCAATATTGCGTAGCAAAACATGTCAATGTGTCGTCTAGTTTAGAAAACATGGGTTTCCAATTGCAGAATGACACAAATTGCGAACCTTAGCAGTTTGTGGACGGTACCATTTGGCCTGTTGTTCCTTTTCCAGTTTGAACCACCTGTTCCTGTTGCCCACTCAATTTTGCCAGGCAAACCTTATGGCTACACCAAAGTTGCCCCACCGTGCGGTACGCGAGGGCCGTTCTTCAAAATAGTATAAACTCGTGCTTTGCAGAAGTCTTGGCTGTGTCGCCTGCCAGTGAAACGAAAGGAACAACTTTGAGAAATCAGCATTGGGAAACATTTGCTTTATTTGTATTTATATAATTTATGTATATATATATAATATTTTATACTGAACGATTTTGATTTGGCAGATCTTTGGAAAGTCTGGCACACATGCGATGCTTCTGCCAGAAACTGCTTCTGGCGTTAGAAACACAGGCAGTGAGAAAGGTGCAATGGCCTCCTTCGCCATTGGCTAAGTGGTGTTTCCGGGGAAATTTCAGGGTATTCCAAGATGCGAAGTGAAGGATAGTGAAGCTCGGTAAAGTTGCGTCGTGGTGGAGACAGCTCATGACTTGAGTTCCATTTTAGATCTATTGAGTAGCGCGAACAAGATCAGCCAAGATCGTTCCGAGATTGATGCAGGGCTTCATGTGCCGTCCTGCTGTCCCATCTGAGAAAGGACTCGCGAGAAAGGAATCATTAGAAACAGATACGATCTACTTAGGCCAGCCCAACTTACCGTTATGATGCTCTCGTTCAAAAGCATGTTGGTCTTATCAATCATGCTTCTGAACGCACCTGAACGATCTTTGAGAGGCAATTGAATTGAACTGTAAATTCATCTCCGGGAATTCGAGGCAAACTCCAAGCCAGGCTGGTGGATACCAGGTGCAAACGGACTGTCAAACCTGCCATCAGGGGTAGTTCCGCATGTCCAAATGCAAAGACCAAAAGCATGAAGCCTCCAAATTTCGCACTTTTTGCAGAAGCGGCACATTGCATCGCCAGCGGGCACTCCTGTACTCACTCGGCGAGGCCAGAATTGTTGCTGGGTGTTGGCGTGTTGCATCTTTTTTTGGAACCTTATGATGCCATCGAGCAATTTGGCAGGTGTTGCCATGACGGTGACGTTGACAGCCGGAGCCCCAAACATCCAATTGGATTCAATCAGAACTTTTGCAGTTTTTCAATGTTTTTCATAGGTCTTGGAAAGTCTTCTCCAATCTTTACCTTATGGTCTGACTCCTGCAAAAACAGCTGGAGCTTTGTCAGATTGATCAGATATCAACCCCAAACTTTGAACCTTAAGCATGCGAAGTATCAAGAACAAGCGCGTCCGTCCATAATTTCATCCTTTCAGCGATAGTGGTTGGTGTGCAAGCCAACTCAGCTAGGTCAGCTAGGTCAGGTTCAAAGCAAGGGTCTCTTGGCGGTTTATGAGGTTAATTGCTGGCACTGCACGACATGGTGCATGGTACAACAAAAGCAGTACAATGCCAGTAACGCTTTCCACAGTTCTGCTGGCAAGGCCACACCAGATGCTGGGCGGGGCCAAAATCGAGGCCTGCCACGTACAATCCTAAATGGAGTTTGAGAACACAGTTCACTCAATTCACTGCCCACTGCGCATCATAGCCCATGAAGAGTGGGTTGGGTTTTAAATTTGCAGAAAATGAGGGGCTTACCACTTCCTGACTGGCAAAACTGCTTTCCACAGGAGAAAATGGCAGCCAAGGGAGAGCTGCACGCAGGCACATAGTTACATCAATTGTGTCCTTTGAGACATGCATGACAAGGGCACTTTTTCGAGAATGCTCTAGCAGATTGTTTGGAACTTGTGGTCTGCGAATCAAGTCATGTGAGACAAAATGCTGTTATTTCTTCATTTGTTGGAATATGGTGGTCAGAATGCCTTCATCCAAACTGTTGGACTTGCCCAATTAGAAACAAAACAAAGAAGATATGTCGGATATGTGGTATGTGTGATTCAGACTACGGAGATGACAAGAGCTGGCTCAGCCAGGTGGGAGAGTCCTGAGGCTCGCTCCAACAGCAAAGGGAGGTGCAGCAGCTGACACAGATCCTGAGATTCAGACTCATTCAGAAACAAAAATCGACTCAATATTCAAAAACAGATCTGTTTGAATCCAACAATCGAATACAATCGACTCATATCAACTGCAGAGTCTCTACATACAGAGCTTCATCACTAGTGGAACTCCTTTCTCAAAAGGAACATGTTAAGAATTCCTATGTGATATTGTGATACATGATACAGGACCCATTTTCCAAGCACCTTT
Source organism: Cladocopium goreaui (assembly GCA_947184155.2). Lineage (NCBI taxonomy): Eukaryota > Dinophyceae > Suessiales > Symbiodiniaceae > Cladocopium > Cladocopium goreaui. The sequence goes on along the minus strand of CAMXCT020003088.1, from coordinate 31,256 downwards.
TCTTTTCTTCTATGAATGCCTCATTGAAGCCTTAGTCTTGTTGCCCAGTCTTGTGTATATCATCCGGATTGGGAGCCGGTCATGCAGAATCTGCCTTTTGTTTACCGGGTTTACCGAACCAGTTTAAATGGAGCTGAGCAGCGAGCTGGTTGAGGAATGATAGGAAGCCTGTGCCTTGTCAGGTCGCCAACATCTACATCTGTTCCGCCTCCAGATACAAGGACTCGATTTCAAGATGTTTCAAGAAAAAACTAGAAACCATGAGAAAATCAACTAGCTACAGCTACTACCCTTGAGCTAAAGAAGGCCTGTTCGCTTTGCAAGCTTCAAACTCACCATTTTCGGTCAGCTTTTCAGAATCAGAATCCCTTCCCATATCTTCTCGTGTGTGACAAGGATTACAAGGCTTGGTCTGGCTTGGTGTCCCGCCAGGACTGGACGGGTGACAGAAGTGAGGGCGCCAGTCTACCAGGTCAGCACTGTCAGCACTGTGTCGTGGCGCGTTGCAGTGACATTCTAGTGGTTTCACTCGAAGAAACATGAAGAAACGGCATATTGCAATCTATTGCAATCTGTTGCAATCGATTGCAATCGATTGCAATCTAAGCATTGCGTCTGTACTGGTGCCAAATCCAGGAATCATGTTTTTGACAATCTTCTCCACTCGTGCCTGTGCCAGTCTACAACCTCCATGGCGAGTCAGGCCCTCAAAGCTGAGACGAATTGTGCCAAGTCACCGTGGATACATTGGGGTGTTCATTCGGATAAAGTCATTTTGGACTGAACATCTCTTCTTGTCATTTCAGAAAGATCAGTCCAAATCAGTCTTGTCAGGTCTTGGAAGGGCTGACTATGTTTAGGACACACCAGCATTTTGTAGTCTGGGCAGTAGCTTCTACTTTTACGAAGCTTGATTTACCAATTCTATCATATTCTATCATAAAATTGTTTCGTTGTGGATCCGAGGCCCGGTGCCACCGTGGTGTCCCTAGTCAAAGCCCACCAACTTGGACTTCAGATCCAATCGACATCAGCTGCCTTGCGTCTTATCAAACACAAGAGTCACAAGAGAGGCCAACCATGTCAACTCTGACTGCCTCAAGCATCTATAAAGACACGGTCCGAAATCCTCCCATGGTAAACACACATCAGGCCACAAATTCAAAGAATAAACTGCAAGCAATTGCCCGTGGTCACACATTTCTCGTTTGATCAGTTGCATGTCTACCGCTGTGTGCTTGTGCATTTTTTTTGCGAGGTTACGCACTTTGACCGCACAGCCACCGGCACGCTCGGTGCGTATGGTGCGATGTGCACGGGAGGGCAGAGTGGGGCATCTCTGGATGACGGGCCGCATACCCAAAGTGCCAAAATCTCAATGCACTCAACACGCAAAGGAAGAATCGTATGTCACTTGTGTGCAAATGTCAATTGTTTGACAATCCGGTACCCAGTACTTTCTCTATAAGTGAAAATAAGAGCCTTATAGAGTAAGTTTGCATGTGTCATGCCGAAGCTTACAGCTGGATGAGGTCCATCCTCATCATGGTCTTCAAATGTCCTCAATGTATCTCAATGTTTGATTCCGTTTTATATGCACAATATCTTTTCGCACTGCTTTTGACCTGTTGTTCTATTGCAAATTGTATGACATATCTAGCCATAAGATGATGTTTTGGAAGGGTCGCTCTGTAGATCTCATGTCAAGTTGAGCATTTTCTATCTTTTCTGTATTGTCAATATATGACTGCTAGCCTTCATGTCTCCCTTCTCCGACAGAATACAAAGCATGCATACTCATGTCGTGCAGCAACATTATCAACAAAAATTGCTGGAGCTGGCAATGAGCTAAAATATTCGTATTTTGGACCATACTGGATCTCTCATAGCCTTGCTTTTACTCTTAAGCAATGTTTTCATCCGTGCATCTACTTTCCTGAAAATGAACTATGGATTCACACGCTTCTTAAGCTTGGTAGCACTCTATGGATGTTATGAAGGGATGCACACTGTACATGCATTTGCGTCAGGAAATGTGATCACATATCGTACCATAATATACATACATACGTACGCATGTGCATGCACGCACGCAGACGCACACACACACACACGCGCAAACACACACTTGAATACCACACACACACACACACACCCACACTGAATGACATGCATGCATGCATGCAGCATACGTCCACATGCAGAGACACATACACAAACAGGCATGGCACTCTTTTCCCAACACCTTCAAGCGGGCAAGAATACGTGAATTCTTTTGTGGGATGATTTGCGATAAGAAAGAATTGTTGTCTGCAAGGGAGCACAGGACCTCAGTTGCCTCCTGCAAGTAGCCACAAGAGTCCAGATGTCCATAATATGATTGTTCCGTTCCCAGATTCTCTTGGCACTCCATTCTCCTATATCTCACCAGCCGTTCCGCTGCAGCCTGGATCGCCGCTGACTCCAGTAGCTCGCAGCTTGAGTGGGGCAACTCAGTTGCGCCGATGTTCAGAAGTTCAGGAACGGAATAGAGGTGAAAAAGGTCCGATGCGCAATCGGACGCCACTGACATCCACCGACTGCGTTGTGTGCGGGTGCAAAAATATGTTTGAACTGTGGAGTTACAGTCAGAACGGACAACTTAACGCGACTAATGCGACTACTGCGACTAATGCGATACTAATTTGGTGATTTGGCCAGGCCCAGTGAGCCAAAGCGTTCGGGCAGTTCACCCTCGAGGTCAGCTGCAACTTACTGTAACATTTTCATGGATTGCCTTTCGGTTTTTTCATTCATGTTCATTCATTTCCATTCATTTTTATTCATGTTCATTCATGTTCATTTATGTTCATTCATCTTCATTCATGTTCACTCATGTTCATTCATCTTCATTCATTTTCATTTATTTCATTCATGTTCATTCATTTTCATTCCTTTTCATTCATGTTCATTCATTTTCATTCATTTCCATTCATGTTTATTCATGTTCATTCATTTTTATTCATTTTTATTCATTTTCATTCATGATCATTTATTTTCATTCATTTTCATTCATGTTCATTCATTTTCATTCATTTTCATTCATGATCATTCATGTTCATTCATGTTCATTCATTTTCATTCATGTTCATTCATTTTCATTCATGTTCATTCATTTTCATTCATTTTCATTCATGATCATTCATGTTATTTTATTTTCATTCATTTTTATTCATGTTCATTCATTTCGATTCATGTTTATTCATATTCATTTATTTTCATTCATTTTCATTCATGTTCATTCATTTTTATTCATTTCCATTTATTTTCATTCATTTTCATTCATGTTCATTCATGTTCATTCATGTTCATTTATTTTCATTCATTTTCATTCATGTTCATTCATTTTCTTTCACGTTCATTCATTTCCATTCATTTTTATTCATTTTTATTCATTTTCATTCATGTTCATTCATGTTCATTCATTTTCATTCATTTTTTCAATTTCCATTCATGTTAATTCATCTTCATTCATTTGTATTCATTTTTATTCATTTTCATTCATGTTCATTCATTTTTAATCAGGTTCATTCATTTTCATTCATGTTCATTCATCTTCATTCATTTCCATTCATGTTCATTCATGTTCATTCATCTTCATTCATTTTCATCTATTTTCATTCATTTCCATTCATTTTTATTCATTTTCATCCATTTTCATTCATTTTCATTGATGTTCATTCATTTTCATTCATTTTATTCATGTTCATTCATTTTCATTCATTTTTTCAATTTCCATTCATGTTAATTCATCTTCATTCATTTGTATTCATTTTTATTCATTTTCATTCATTTTCATTCATCTTCATTCATTTTTATTCAGGTTCATTCATTTTCTTTCATGTTCATTCATTTTCATTCATCTTCATTCATTTCCATTCATGTTCATTCATGTTCATTCATCTTCATTCATTTTCATTTATTTTCATTCATGTTCATTCATTTTCATTCCTTTTTATTCATTTTTATTCATGTTCATTCATCATTGTTCATTCATCGTTATTCATTTTTTCATTTTCATTCATTTTCATTGAAGTTCCTTCATTTTCATTCATGTTCATTCATGTTTATTCATTTCCATTTATTTTCATTCATTTTCATTCATGTTCATTCATGTTCATTCATGTTCATTTATTTTCATTCCTTTTCATTCATGTTCATTCATTTTCTTTCATGTTCATTCATTTCCATTCATGTTCATTCATTTTCATTCATGTTCATTCATTTTCATTCATGTTCAGTCATTCTCATTTATTTTCATTCATTTTTATTCATGTTCATTCATTTTCATTCATGTTCATTTATTTTTATTCATTTTCATTCATGTTCATTCATGTTCATTCATGTTTATTCATCTTCATTCGTTTTCATTCATTTTCGTTCATTTTCATTCATGTTCATTCATGTTCATTCATCTTCATTAAATTTCAGAGTTGTCCCTTACTTGGTACCAGTCAAACCACGCAAAGACCTCTTCCCCCTTTTGTATCAGCACTATTTAGATATATTTAGATTGTCAAATGTAGCGGAAAATGGATAGTGGCCAGAGATTTGTGGGCTGCTGGTGTCTGCAGGCATAACCACGGTGCAGAGCATCACAGCAGCCATCCGCCCTGCTGCGTCTTGACTGGAGCGGAATGCAAAATTCATTGATTCAGAAGCATTTGGTTTTTTCGAAAAAGCATTTGGTCATCCAAGTGATGATATTTCCAAGAGCGCAGCAGAGGCATTGAGGCAACTTATTTGACAGGGATCTTCTATGCTGCATTCACCCCTTGTGCTGTGAGGTCCGAGCCTCCCCTACGATGACATCTCCGTTCCGGGCAATTTGAGCACTCGAGGTGTTCATTTTATCACAGCAGAAACCTCTTTCTAATTGTGATAGATGCAGATGGATGCATTCAATACGCATGTTGACTTCCTGACAGCTTATTTCCTAGTTGTAAAAGCTTCGAAGTGCCAAGACCCGCACAACATGGAGGCAGCAGTCAAGTGCTGCTTCGAGGGCAGAATTGTGCATGGAGCCTGGCTTCTGAGTTTCCAACTTCTGAAGGACTCAGTAACGATGATTGAAAGCTTTGCTCGTGTGGAGCATTGTGCCAGACAGCAGGGAAGGGGCGTGTCCTAGACTCAAAATCAAGAGGTGACTCCCAGTTTGGACAAAGGTGTCTTTCAGGAGGACGGGGCTTGGACAAAGGTAGACTTTGGCGCCTCTTGGTGTGCGCCAGATCCTGCTTTTGAAAAGTAGTTCGTGCACAACCTTATCCAATTCAATCAATTCAAGAGCTTATGCTGACCACTGGTCATTTCCTTCCCAGTTCAAACACGCATTCAGCCTTGCTGATGCAGTACATGATATATATATACATATTTGTTTTGACCACTGAGTCTCTGTTGGTAAGCATGTGGCAGGCATCAAGCTCTTGGTTTCACGAATTAACATTAGACTGAATCTGTCCAGGTTCCTGCCTTTACGGTTTCAACAGAACATCTTGGTCCTTTGGCGTGGAAGATTAGTCAGGCAGAACACCAAAACACAAGCGCTGGCTCGCGCGGAAGGATACAGTATTATGAAAGTCCTCTTCCCCTGTTGCAATCTAAGAAGAAGTGGTGTTTAGGACTACAAAGGAGAGTTTCTCTGGAGGGAACTGACTGTCCTACGAGCTTGCCAAATGATCAGGCAATCTTCTCCGTTTTTCTGATCCGTGCTCGTACAGCCATCTCAGGCAAGCCCCACATGGCAGGTCAGGCCATGCCGAACAGATAATTTTCAAGGGAATGTTCTCTGATTGACACTGATGGTTTTGCTCTCAAGCTTTCTTCCTGCAGCCAAGTTCTTTGGCACTAGACAGCCATAGCGTTCTACAGTGTTCTACAGTGTTCTACAGTTCAACTGCTAAGTGACAAAGCCTTGAGCAGAACCCCGGGCCCCACTCCCAAAAAACAGGGCAAGACTATTTGGTTACATTTTTTGGCTTCAAGGATAAGCTCCCAGAATAAGTGTTTACCAGCGGCAGAGAACATCGAATTGCGGCAAAGAGGAAAGAACCACATTTGCAAAGATGAATCAAAAATGAATCAAAGATGAATCAAAGATGAATGAGCTCCAAATAGCTCCAAGCCTTTCCCACTCTTTGCACATTTTCCCTGCCGCAATGGGTGGGGTCCTAGCCAGATCCTCAAGGTTGGCTCTATTCTGGTCCACTGAAATGATTGCATTGGGATGCATTGGGGCCATCAATTTACTTAGCATGACATGTGCGCCACTCATACCACTTTCCCTTCTCGGAGTCTTCCACCATGCAGTAGCTTTGAATTATTCTCGTCAATGAATCAATCCCAGAAATTCATTAAATTTGATCTTGTTTCCCGTGCTTTCTACAAGCAAGCCTTTCAAGCAGTAAAACTGTTGCTTCTGCTCTAATTCTGCAACTCCTAGCCGACTCCTAGCCGCTTGTTCTGTTTGATTTTGGCGAACCCGAGCTTGGCCAAGGAAAAACCAAACACCAAGAAGTGCTCTGAGAGTGGTTTCGAATGCGGTCCTTTGCGTGCCCAGACTGCCAAGTGCCAGCGTTTGGGAGGGTCACGTCAGTCGTGCTTGATGAGTCCTGAATGCTGATGGGCAGTATGGGAATGGGCCGCAAATGCAGACTTGTGCATCTGGCTTTGTTTGGAAGTGTATCCGTTGAGCACAGCCAAGGACTTACCTGGGTTGCCTCAGCCATGCAGGGCTGGCGAGTGAGCATGGAAGACGCCCACATTGCCCTGCCTGGCAGCCTGAGCTTCTTCAAGTTTCAGAATTTTAAACACAAATACTATATTTATAAGAAGAGGCATACATATTATGGTTATACCTCTTGTCGGCTGCGTATTGGATAGCTCAGCTAAAGACACGGCTGACCACACGTGGCACAACTGGAGTCACAAGAGATCCATAAAGATGAAGCATGAGGCGATGTCCAGTGTCTTGAGACAAAGGTATTTGTGAATGTTCATGTCTCCCAAATCATATTTCGTGTAAATCGCGTCATGTATGGACATTCTGCGATATGCGTTCATACACACACACACACACTTGACCAGAACCAAAACTCCAGTGCTATATTTGGGTTACAATGTGACCAGACAAACAACAGCAGTAACAGCAACGACAACAGCAGCAGCAACAACAACAACAATAACAATAATAGGAGCAACAGCAAGAGCAACAGCAACACCAACCGGACCCTCAACCTAGTAAGTAGAAGTATCCTCACATATGGGTACCCCATATATATATATATACATATAGACATATAGACATGCCAACCCTAACATGTAAGACACATAGAACTGATATCTTTATATATCTACATGTGTGCGCATAACTTTTTTGGGACAGCTTCATCCAGTGTGCACAATGTGGCTCAACTAATGAAACGACGGTGTGCTGAAGACATTCAGATAGTGACAAGAGCGCTGTGGAAGAGTGTTCTAGCGTTGCAGCCCATTTTTTTTCCTACAAGAACCTACCAAAGAGTGTCGTGAGCATCTCGCTGTATGCGTTTTCTTTGTATCAATTATACGCGCAAACCCCCCAGTTCGCCCACACAACTTCTTAGGGATTTCGAAGGAATATAAGTTCCGACCCCCGTTAAACTTTACATTCAATTGGGAAGATCAACAAGGGTATTAGGAATGTAAATTCCCACCCCCGTTAAACTGTACATTCAATTGGGAAGATCAACAAGGGGATTAGGAATATAAATTCCCACCCCCGTTAAACTTTACATTCAATTGGGAAGATCAACAAGGGGATTAGGAATATAAATTCCCACCCCCTTTGAACATTACATTCAATTGGGAAGATCAACAAGGGGATTAGAAATATAAATTCGCAACCCCGTTAAACTTTACATTCAATTGGGAAGATCAACAAGGGGATTAGGAATATGATGATGAATATGAAGATGACAAATATTATTATGATGATGATGATGCTGCTGATGATGATGATGATGTTGATGATGATGATGTTGTTGTTGTTGTTGTTCTTGTTGTTGTTGTTGTTGTAACATTCAACGCACAGGTAGCTAAGCTGTGCGTTGCAAGATGAAAGCCATGATCATGGACACGTGCATTTTGTCCCACAAAACACAGTGTTTTTTGATGTTCGGACATGTCGTCTGCGTCGGCGCGGGCAAACTGAGGGGTTTGCCCGTAATTATACTTAATTATACTGTACTTTTTGCTTTTCTTTACATTGGGTGGCCTGGGTCCAATCATTATTTTGCATGACTTAAGCACATGAGCGGCCTCAATGCGCAGATACAGCAAGGTCCTTGCAGTCAGTCATTTGTGCGTTTGGTTCTGTAGGGTCAGCTTCTTTGTCTTCCTGTGGATTGACTCCAAATCGACCCCTATGGACGATTCAAAGCGGCAAGAATAGCACTCAGTATAACTACTCAATATATAGTATCGTTGTGGTGAGTTCAGTGAGTTTAGAGGAATCTTTCACTCTTTGCCAATGTTTGGCCAATTTTGGAGACTCTTTTGTTCGCATGTTTTTGGCCGTGGAATTTTTTCGAGGCCTGTGACTCTGCCCCGGCGACCCAGCAGCTCTGCACCCTGGACACAGACGGCGTTATTTGGCGTGCTGGATGGTCATGGCGGAGCACAGGCGGGCGTGGAAAACGAAAAAAGAGATTCAATTCGTGTAGATGGTAAATAAGTATAAATAAGATTAAATAAGTACTAGTATGTCTTCGTATGTACTAGAATGTACCAGTAAGTAGGTACGGTGGACTTGTTTTTTTCCCCAACAGCAGAAGTTTTGGGGTCTTCAGCCATAGAAAAGGTTTCGGAGCAGACCGGAGCAGCTCCAAAACCCATTCCCCCAAGGTTCCCAAGGTTCCCAAGGTTCCCAGGGTTCCCAAGGTTCCCAAGGTTCCCAAGGTTCCCAAGGTTCCCAAGGTTCCCAGGGTTCCCAAGGCCAAAGTTTCCAAGGTTCCCAAGGTTCCCAAAGTTCCCAAGGTTCCGAAGGTTCCCAAGGTTCCCAAAGTTCCCAAGGTTCCCAAGGTTCCAAAGGTTCCCAAGGTTCCCAAGGTTCCCAGGGTTGTCAGGGTTCCCAAGGTTCCCAAGGTTCCCAAGGTTCCCAAGGTTCCCAAGGTTCCCAAAGTTCCCAAGGTTCCCAAGGTTCCCAAGGTTCCCAAGGTTCCCAAGATTCCCAAGGTTCCCAAGGTTCCCAAGGTTCCCAAAGGTTCCAAGGTTCCCAAGGTTCCCAAAGTTCCCAAGGTTCCCAAGGTTCCGAAGGTTCCCAAGGTTCCCAGGAAGAGGTTCCCAAGCAACGTTCCCAAGCAAGGTTCCCAAGAGGTTCCAAGCAAGGTTTTCAGGAGGAGGTTCCCAAGCAAGGTTCCCATGAGGTTCCAAGAAAGGCTCAGAGGTTCCCAAGCACGGGTTCCCAGCAAGAGCTTCCCAAGCAAGGGTTCCCAGGAAGAGGTTCCCAAGCAAGGTTCTCAGGAAGGGGTTCCCAAGCAAGGTTCCCAGGAAGAGGTTCCCAGGAACAAGTTCCCAAGCAAGGTTCCCAGGAACAAATTCCCAAGCAAGGTTCGCAGGAACAGGTTTTGCAAGCACGGATTTCAGGAACCGTTTTCAAGGTTCCCAAGAACCGTTTCCCAAGCAAGTTTTCCAGGAACATGTTTTTCCAAGCAAAACAAGGTTCCCAGAACAGGGTTTCAAGCAAGTGTTTCCAGGAAGAGGTTTCCAGGAAGAGGTTCCCAAGGAAGGTTCCCAGCAAGTTTCCCAAGCAAGATTTCCAGGAACATGTTTTTCCAAGCAAAATAAAGTTCCCAGGACAGGTTTTCAAGCAGGTATTTCCAGAAGAGGTTTCAAGGAAGAGGTGTCAAAGCAAGGTTCCCAGCAAGCTGGTTCCCAAGCAAGGTTTTCAGGAAGAGGTTCCCAAGCAAGGTTCCCAGCCACGGGTTCCCAGGAACAGGTGCCCATACAAGGTTCCCAAGAACAGGTTCACAAGTAAGGTTCCCAAGTACGTTCCCAAGCAAGGTTCCCAGCAACAAGTTCCCAGGAACAGGTTCCCAAACAAGTTTCCCAAGAACAGGTTCACAAGTAAGGTTGCCGGAAAAAGTTCCCAGGCAATGTTTCCAGGAAAAGGTTCCCAAGCAAGGTTCCCAGGAACAGCTTCTCAAGCAAGGTTGCTAGGAAGAGGTTCTGAAGCAAGGTTCCCAGGAAGAGGTTCGCAAGCAAGGGTTCCCAGTTGTTCCTGGAAATTTTGCTTGGGAACCAGCTCTTCCTGGGGACGCTTACTTGAGAACCTTTTTCTGCGAGCCTTGTTCGTGCTTGGAACCTTGCTTGGAAACGGTTCCTGGGACCTTGCTTGGGAACCGTTACCAGGTAACCGTACTTGCAATCGGTTCCTAAGAAATTAACCTTGCTTGGGGTCCTCAGCCACCCCAGGAACAAGATTTGCAATCACATTTTCCGGGTTTAGGTTCGCAAGCAAAGTTACCAGGAACGATTCCCAAGCCAGGTTCCCAAGAACAGGTTCCCAGGCAAGGTTCCCAAGCAAGGGTTCCAGAAATTTGCCAAGCAAGGGTTCCAGAAAAAGTTGCCAAGCAAGGTTCCCAGGCCAGGAACAGGTTCCCAAGCAAGGTTCCCAGGAACAGGTTTCCAAGAAAAGGTTGCAAAAAAGGTTTCCAAGAATAGGTTCGCAAGCAAGGGGTTTCCAGGCAATGTTCCTGGGAACAGGTTTCCAAGCAAGGTTCGCAAGACCAGGTTCCCAAGCAAGGTTCGCAAGAACAGGTTCCCAAGCAAGGTTCGCAAGAACAGGTTCACAAGCAAGGGTTCCAAGAACAGTGCCTCAAGTTCCCAAGCGAGGGTTCCAAGAACAGGTTTCCTTGCAGGGTAGCGGCAAGGTCCTTGGGAACAGGTTCCCAAGCAAGGTTTCCACGAACAGGTCCCCAAGCAAGGTTCCCCAAGGACAGGTTTGCAAGCAAGCTTCGCAAGAACAGGTTCGCAAGCAAGGGTTCGAAGAACAGGTTCCCAAGAACAGGTTCGGGTTCCAAGAACAAATTCTCTAGGAAGGTTCCAAGCAATAGGTTGCCAGCACGGTTCCCACGAACATGTTCCCAAGCATGGTTTCAGGTTGTTCATGTTCCCAGGAACAGCTTTTCAAGAACGGCTTGCAAAGCGAAATTTCGAAGACCATCTGCAAGCAAGGTTGGAAGCAAGAATAGAATCCCAAGCCAGGTTCCGAAGGACAGGTTCCTAAACAAGGTTCCTAAGCAAAGTTGCGAAAAACAGGTTCCCGAGCAAGGTCCCAATGAACAGGTTTGAAGCAAGCAGGCAAAGTTTCCAAGAACAGGTTTCCAAGAGAAAGTTCCCAAGAACAGGTTACCAGGCAATGCTCCCAAGAGCAGGTTCCTAAGAATAGGCTCCCAAGAACAGGTTCCCAAGCAAGGTTCCGATAAACAAGTGTCAAACAACGTGTCCAGGAACAGTTGCCCAGGCAAGGTTCCAAGAACATTGAACAACAGAACGCTGCAAAGTTTGAAGATTTGTTCTAATAACGGAACGGAGAGATTGAAGAACTAGTTTTGCTTCAAAAAATGATACGGCACTCGCACATGGATAAAACACTAGACGGCAGCGTGGCATGAAAGAAGGCAGTAGGGAGGAGACGAGAAGATAACACACGAGAAAAATGATGATGGTGATGATGATGACGACAATGATGATGGCGATGACAATGACGAGGATGAATGGCGATGGAGATGATGATGCAAGATAGCTGACGCGAGTCAAATATCATATATCCACGGTTTCGCGCCTTTTTTGGCCCCACAGAGGGTTTGCTCCAGGGCTGGCACCTGAGTGACAGTCAGAATCCAAAGACATGTTGTTTTTACACAGCGAAAAGTTTACACAGAGAAGATGTTACACACAGAAGCCTTTACACAGAGAGGGATTTACGCAGAGCAGCTTTTACAAAGACGCTTTTACACACAGAAGCTTTTACACAGAAAAGCCTTTTCTAAAGAAGCCTTACCACATGAAGCCTTTACACAGAGCAGCTTTGCACACAGACGCTTTTTCACAAAGAAGTTTTTACACACAGGAACTTTAACGCGCAGATGCCCAAGCTTTTACACACAGGAGCTTTTGCACACACACGCCTTGCAAAAAGAAGCGTTTAGACACAGAAACTTTTACAGCCTTTTCACAAGAAAGCTTTTACACAGAAACTTTTGCACGGAGATGCCTTTACAAACAGAAGCTTTTACGCACAGAAGCTTTTACTCAGAGAAGCCTTTAAACAGAGCAGCTTTTACAGACACAGAAGCTTTTACACAGAGAAGATTTTGCACAGAGAAGCTTTTTCACAGACAAGTGTTTGCGGGAAGGAACTTTGAGCACAAACGGTTTTTAGATACAGCAGCTTTCACACAGGGAAGCTTTTACGCGGACCAGCTTTTACACTCAGGTTTGTTTTCACAGAGCAGCGTTTACGCGGAGCAGCTTTTACACACCGAAGTCTTGACGCAGAGAGGCCTTTACACAGAGAAGCTTGTACACACAGAAGCTTTTACACACCGACACCTTCGCACACACACACACAGATGCCGGTACACAGAGCAGCTTTTACACACAGACGCTTTTACGCATAGAAGCTTGTTCACAGAGCAGGGTTTACACAGAGCACAGAGAGAGGCCTTTGCACAGAGCAGCTTTTACAATCTTATACGCGCAGAAACTTTAAACACGCCCTTGTAAAATCGCAATTTTACACAAGTTTTATTTCGCGCGAAACGGTTGTGCCTGACGTTTCAAAATGGATAAAGTCGCAATTTTACACCAATTCTTGAACGTTGGCATCTGACGTTAAAAAATCGCAGTTTTCCCACAGTTGTTGCCGTTTGACTTTCATGCCACGCTTGCATCTGAACTTTCAAAATCACAATTTTACATCAGTTTTTGACGGTTGACCTTCATTTCGTGCGAAGGGGCTGTGCCGGGCCTCACCAAATTTGCATTTTGCCACATGTTTGGATGTCCGACCTGCGCGATCTCTGAAGAGGGTTGCCCGTGCCCAAAAGAAATTCACTTTCCACCACATGTTTGGGCGTTCGAAACGCACGATCTCCGCAGACGGCTGCTGCGGGCAAAGAAGTTTCGCATTTCACCACACCACATGTTTGCCCATCCGACACGCGCCATCTCCGCAGAGGGTTGCCCAAGGACAAACAAGACCCGCATTTCGCCACACGTTTGGGTGTCCGACACGCCGCAGAGGATAACGATTCGTAAGCCACCGCCTGGCTGTCCCTGCCACCAGAGAGAAATAGAAGAACTGGAGAAGTCTGATTTTGCAGGAGTTCAGGTACAATTTGATCACCTGGAAGTTAGCTGAACCCCTGTGTAGCAACTCCTGTGTAACAATTTCTGTGCAAAATGACCTTGCCGGCAGGAGTCTTGTAGGAGTTCAAGTAGACATGGATCACCTGCAAGTTGTGTAGGTGATGTAGGTGGTGTAGGTGAGATAGATGATGGTGATGATGATGGCGGTGGTGGTGATGGTGATGATAATCATGATGATGTAGGGAAGATGGTGCAGAAGATGTAGTTGATGTGGGTGATGTAGAGGATGTAGTGATGTAGATGATGATGATGTAGGTAATGTATGTATTGTACATAAAGCATGTCATATAGATGAGGTTGATGGAAAATGTGTAGGTGGTGTAGATTATGTAGGTGAGACAGATGTAGGTGATAATGATGATAATGATGATGATGATGGTGATAATGATGATGATGATGATGGTGTAGATGTAGATGTAGATCTAGAGAAGATGGTGTAGAAGACGGTATAGAAGATGTAGGTGATGTGAAGGACATAAGAGATGTGGATGATGTATGTTAGGTAGATGAAGTGAAGAGTGAGGCGGACAGCAGTTCTTTGGGAAAAGGCTTCGCACGAGCTTCGGGAATTTTGGCCACAGTATTGCGAACGCTTTTGGAAAAACGGTTTTTCATAAAGTGTTTGTGCTGTGATTGCGCCTTGTACGCCCGACCTCTAGAGTAAGAAGGGCGGGGCAATAAACATACTTCACTCATTGCGTGTTTGGCAACTGTTTTTGTTTCTGGCTGTTGGGGATACTCTTTGGGCTTATTTTTTTTTTGGTGGAAATGTTAAACCTGTACATTGGCTTGAGGCAAATTACAGGCACTTTGGAGACTGAACTCATAACAGATACCGAAAGATCTCAGAAAGCCGTCCGTTGATCTGACTTCTGAATTATGTAAGCCCAGTGCAGTGGTTTGTGTAGGTAGATGGGACAATTGACCAATTCTGCAAAGCACAACTGAAGCCTCTTCTGCAGTCAGGTCGCCAGGTTCAGCAGTGACCATTTGCCGGAGGAGAATCCCAGGTCATCTTTTCTAAAGAAATCTTTTGAACGAATTACTCTCGGGATTTTCCCTTTAAAAGAGACTACCACAGGTGGCACAGGTGGGCCTGGCATCCTGATCTTCGCAAAACGATTTCAGTTTGAGAGCAGTTTGTCCTTTCTCAGAAGGGTTTCGGTGTGTTTCCTTTGAACGCGACCGGGAAGCTTGGAAGCTTTCATGTCGTCGAGGAGCTGCGCAAGTTTCCCTTGGACAGTGGAGCTGCTGCAAGCATCCACAAACAGAATGAACAGATGGAGAAGGCTCTCAGAGGCGGGTAGCCAAGTGCTCTCCGTTGGCGCTATCAGCTGGATTCACGGCGGGGCAAGCAAAAGCCAAGATTTGTTTTAGAGTCTTTTAGACATTTTTAGAGGCATGATGCTTGAGGCGGGACAAACATTAACTGGAATGCCATGATGGTTTGTGATGAATACTGACATTGTACATGGAAAGAAGCTCACATTTACTGGTAGGCTGAATACGACTTTGTCTTCAGGGTCAAAAATTCACCTGTTTTGGTAAAAGCATCTCGGATGATTGGTGACTTTGCAGGTGCATTCCACAAGATTGACGACCTCTTAAGAAGTGGTGGCTTGGCAGTAGCTTCAGGCCTACAGGAATATGTGGGTAAGTTGCGCAACAGATCTGCCCTTGACACTCTGCATGAAGGCTTCCTAGACTTTTGTGTAAAACGGAATTTGACTCTGAGGAGTTTTGCATAGTTTTGCTGGTTCCAATGATTCCAATGTGGCTCCAATCCCTGCCGTGAAAAATTCGCCCAAGTTGCCCTTGATTTGTTGAGGTCACTTTGCTGCGGAGGTTTCCTCCTTGACCAACCAACCGCGAGACAGGGCTCGACAGCCAAAGTTCTGAAGAAACTGTCCGCTTGATGTCTGATCTTTGTCATATGTTTGATATCGTGGATATTTGGGGGTCATGGAAGATACAAGGAGTTCTAGCCCTTTTGGGGCAACTCGTTTTGAATTCAGGACGAAAGAGACGCAGGCTTGTGACTGTTGAAGAAAGACCTTTGGGGAACGAATGCTATGCTGCTATGAGCTATCTGAATTTATCTGCGTCATTTGGATAGATTTCAAGTCTTTCAGTGATCCTCATTCTGCACATTCACGCCACTGAGATCGCACCGTCACCCCGGAATGGTGATGCTACCATGGTGGGATGCACTGCCTGCGTTTGCTGTGTGACCAGCACGCAAATTGTCACGGCAAACGCTGGAGACAGGCAGGGCTGTGCAAACTGCTGATGGCAATGTGAGCACACTCCTGTTCTGATTGCAATTCTTAATCAACATTCGCAACCCGTCACCTGCTCAATCCTTTGTCTTGTCCCTCCGAGCGAATCACGCCAGTCGGGCAGTGCTGTGTAGCGCTGGCAAGGCCGTCGCTTTGAGCGAGGACATTTTGGTGGGCCCTACATTTTCCAGAACGTAAACCAAAATTCCAAGCACTGTGACTACTTTGAACAAGGATAGAAGATCTTGGACTTGGAGATTCAACGGACCATTTTTGAAGAAGAAAACCATGCCTTGATGGTTGCGTTGAACACTAAATATGTCTCTTCCTGTCTCATTTCGTAAATTTGGTAATGTTCCAGGATGTTCCACTCTGAAAAGCATGGTTTGCTTCGCTCTGCAGGATCACAAGCCCAATGCGCCAAGGGAAAAGCAACGAATTGAAGCTGCTGGCGGGTGGGTTGAGAACAGTGGGCCTGGCACTCAGGGTCGGAAAATGTCGGAAATGCATTGACATTGAATAAGATTAGACAGTAGATCCCATGATAACGAGATATTTCAAGATACTTTACACACAGGAAGGCACAGGAAAATTGAGCCAGGATTTGACAGAACTGCAAAGTTTCCCAAATCTGTTTTTGACCTATGATCGGCCAATCGGCCACTGGAATCACACTTCTAGGCGCGTACAAATGCTTGTGCGGGGCTGTTTGTGCGCTCGCTGTCCTTGCGCTAACTATTGCAGGTAGCTTCGCGTTTCGCTGCCATGGTTTGAGATTTGCTCGTGTATGATAATCTTTTTTTTTGGTAGAGCTTTGGCTACCAAAACGTCAAAGCACTGTGTATGTGATTCTCTGAGTATTTACTGAGTGTGCCGAGTGAAGAATGTATGTCATGAAGAGATATGAGCAAAGCTACCAGTTTGTAGGAAGATGCAGATTCCAGTCTATTGATGTCTCCTTCGTGCCTTCCGCAAAGTCTGACCAAAACCCCTGATCACTACCTCTGCTCACAGTATCATGAGGTCCATGGGTGGTGCTAGATGTTTTTGTATCTTATTCATTCTTATTCAGTGATTTTAGTTGGTTCCAATTTTTATGGGACACTGACAAAGCTTTCTATTTGTTCGTCCGCTGCCCATGAATTTATTGTTTGCCGAAAAGAGACGGTTGATGGAAAAACTTCCAATGGTACAATAGATGTAACGATCAGAAGCAGGCGTTGTCCCATAATTATTCTTTCCGGTGCTTTTTTTCCATTGTCCGTGACTGTCATTCTACTCCATTACGTGGAATCTAGGTTTTCTTTGTAGATTGGCCTTGTTTTCGAAGGACATTGAGACGGAAAGTTGAGCAACGTTTCACCTTGCTCATCATCCATTGAAGTTCATCCTTTCTGCTTCGACTAAGGCCAAACCAATATCGAGTCAATGGCAACCTCAATTTGTCTCGAGCTTTGGGAGACCTAGAGTACAAGAAGGACGGCAGTGGCTCCTTGGACACCATCCAGTAGAGTCGAGTATGGATATGTACACATATCGTCCTACATGTATATGTGTATATATATATGTATATTATATACATATGCATATGCATGTATGTATACACATGTGGCACACTGCTGTTTTACACGAATGAAAACATGTGTGTGTCCATATCATTTGCGTACTGTATATCACCGATACACCGACACGAAGAGAGAAACCATTTCAGGTCTTCTGATCCTTGTTTTCAACAAGCCGAGGAACGGCGATGCATTTTTGTTGACATTCGCGAATGAATAGGGAACGTCTGAAACTCTTTAATGCGAACTTGAAACCTTCAGATGTTAGTCTGATAATCTTGGTCCAGTTGCTCAGAGTGATAAAGGGTGAGTGTGCACTTGCACTGCCCTGGGGAAAAAGAGAAATAGATAATAATAGAATATAATATAATATAATAGAATATCCTGGATATCCTTGCAAATCTTTGGAATTCCGCGTTTGTTGCTTGACGACCTGGTGAATCGGCCAGGACACCTCCAGACCTCCTGAAGAGCAGATTATTTGCTCCACACCAGATGTGACCTTCAGGGACCGGAAAAACGCACGGTTTTCTGTTTTCAAAGATATTCAAGATGTTCCATCTAATCAGCATCCCAGACATCGTCCAAGTTGCCAGTTGCAGTCACTTCGATGCTCGACTCCGCTACAAATCGATTGTATACAAACTAGGTGAGATAGGAGGTTCTTGTTGTTACTTGTACTTTTAGTTCGTTTCCACATGTTTCCACCTTTTTGCAGCTCATTTCCAGTTGCAATTTGACTGTTCAACAGGCAATTGTCAGTGTTACTAGCATGTTTGTTATCGACAGGGCTTTGTATGCCATTTGGCTGCATCTGTTTGCAGGACAGAGACCACGAGAATGACGAGCCTACCTGGCATGTTTGCTTCGGCTGCTTCTTTCCCTTGTTACTACCGGGTTCTTCAAAAAAAACAGCCATCCACAGGAAACCACAGAGATACCCTGCTTACCCCCGCAACCCCCAACTTCAATGTTGTGATCGGAAGTGCCGAGCATCATCAACAGAAATGGCTGTTTTTTTGAAGGCCGCCAAACACAAAATTCAGAAGACAACATTGAATTGGGGGACGGGGGGTGGCATGACCTCTCTGGTGTGGTACTTCATGGGATGGCTGTTTTTTTTGAAGAACCCGGACTCAGAAAAGACACAGTAGGATGGACCCATGGCTGCAGACAAACGCGAGAATGATGACGACACTGTGTCAGAGAAAGCATCGGGATCAGTTTGGGCGGGTGTTTGTGTGTGGGTGTCGCATATGCGCTAATATGGGTTGTGCTAAGTGAAATACATGCAGCGACAGTCTTGACACCTTTTTGACCTGATTCCGCAATGTCGTGGGGTGCACTGGCTGTCGTTCTGCGTGTAAGGCGCACCACTTTGAGAGCGTGACTGCTCTATCCTGCACACCTGCCATGCAACGCACATGCAACACACATGCAACACACATGCAACACACATGCAACACGACATGCAACATGAGCTTTTTACCTGTAAATTTACAGTCAACGTGCAAGATTTGACGTTTGCAGCCCCAACTCCGGTCTTAGAATGGAAAGTGTAGATTTTTGCCCCCGCGGCCACTTTGCTTGGAAATTTACAGGGAAAATGCTCGTGTTGCATGTGTGTTGCATGTGTGTTGCATGTGTGTTGCATGTGTGTTGCATGTGCGTTGCATTGGCAGCCGTGAAGTGGGGAAGTAGAAAACAGCGTGGCAGGCGCAAGAGTTGTAGGTGGCAGGCGCGAGACTTTGGAAGCTGAGCGCCTTGGATATTACATTGTCGTGGTGGCCCGTAGCATCCACCTTTGTGGGGTTGTCGCATATTATACAGAATAAGTTTTGACAACCGTCTTGGGTAAATTTCACAAGCTGATGGTTAGCCCTTAGCATCCACCTTTATTGGGCTGTCACAGATTACAAAGCGCATGCTTTGACAATGCGTAAATTTCAGAAGCTGATGTTGTCGCATCGATGTGTGTGGATGTGTGCTGATCTACATCCACATGCATATTAACAACAGTTAAAATGAACTCGGAACCAAAAAAAACTCACCGGGTTCTTCAAAAAAACAGCCATCCACAGGAAACCACAGAGATACCCTGCTTACCCCCGCAACCCCCAACTTCAATGTTGTGATCGGAAGTGCCGAGCATCATCAACAGAAATGGCTGTTTTTTTTGAAGGCCGCCAAACACAAAATTCAGAAGACAACATTGAATTGGGGGACGGGGGGTGCCATGACCTCTCTGGTGTGGTACTTCATGGGATGGCTGTTTTTTTTGAAGAACCCGGACTCAGAAAAGACACAGTAGGATGGACCCATGGCTGCAGACAAACGCGAGAATGATGACGACACTGTGTCAGAGAAAGCATCGGGATCAGTTTGGGCGGGTGTTTGTGTGTGGGTGTGTCTGTTTGCTTGCGCGGGCGCATATGTGCTAATATGGGTTGTGCTAAGTGAAATACATGCAGCGACAGTCTTGACACCTTTTTGCCCTGATTCCGCAATGTCGTGGGGTGCACTGGCTGTCGTTCTGCGTGGCAGGCGCGCCACTTTGAGAGCGTGACTGCTCTATCCTGCACACCTGCCATGCAACGCACATGCAACACACATGCAACACACATGCAACACACATGCAACACGACATGCAACATGAGCTTTTTACCTGTAAATTTACAGTCAACGTGCAAGATTTGACGTTTGCAGCCCCAACTCCGGTCTTAGAATGGAAAGTGTAGATTTTTGCCCCCGCGGCCACTTTGCTTGGAAATTTACAGGGAAAATGCTCGTGTTGCATGTGTGTTGCATGTGTGTTGCATGTGTGTTGCATGTGTGTTGCATGTGTGTTGCATGTGTGTTGCATGTGCGTTGCATTGGCAGGCCCATACAAATCACACCCGTGAAGTGGGGAAGTAGAAAACAGCGTGGCAGGCGCAAGAGTTGCAGGTGGCAGGGGCGAGACTTTGGAAGCTGAGCGCCTTGGATATTATATTGTGGTGGTGGCCCGTAGCATCCACCTTTGTGGGGTTGTCGCATATTATATATATGGAATAAGCTTTGACAACCATCTTCGGTAAATTTCACAAGCTCATGGTTAGCCCTTAGCAGCCACCTTTATTGGGCTGTCACAGATTACAGAAGCGCATGCTTGGACAATGCGTAAATTTCAGAAGCTGATGTTGTCGCATCGATGTGTGTGTATGTGTGCTGATCTACATCTACATGCATATCAACAACAGTTAAAATGAACTCGGAACCCAAAAAAAAACTCACCGGGTTCTTCAAAAAAAACAGCCATCCACAGGAAACCACAGAGATACCCTGCTTACCCCCGCAACCCCCAACTTCAATGTTGTGATCGAAAGTGCCGAGCATCATCAACAGAAATGGCTGTTTTTTTTGAAGGCCACCAAACACAAAATTCAGAAGGCAACATTGAAGTGGGGGACGGGGGGGGCATGACCTCTGTGGTGTGGTACTTCATGGGATGGCTGTTTTTTTTGAAGAACCCGGACTCAGAAAAGACACAGTAGGATGGACCCATGGCTGCAGACAAACGTGAGAATGATGACGACACTGTGTCAGAGAAAGCATCGGGATCAGTTTGGGCGGGTGTTTGTGTGTGGGTGTCGCATATGCGCTAATATGGGTTGTGCTAAGTGAAATACATGCAGCGACAGTCTTGACACCTTTTTGACCTGATTCCGCACTGTCGTGGGGTGCACTGGCTGTCGTTCTGCGTGGCAGGCGCGCCACTTTGAGAGCGTGACTGCTCTATCCTGCACACCTGCCATGCAACGCACATGCAACACACATGCAACACACATGCAACACGACATGCAACATGAGCTTTTTACCTGTAAATTTACAGTCAACGTGCAAGATTTGACGTTTGCAGCCCCAACTCCGGTCTTAGAATGGAAAGTGTGGATTTTTGCCCCCGCGGCCACTTTGCTTGGAAATTTACAGGGAAAATGCTCGTGTTGCATGTGTGTTGCATGTGTGTTGCATGTGTGTTGCATGTGTGTTGCATTGGCAAGCCCTGAATTGGGGAGTAAAAACAGCGTGGCAGCGCAGAGTGTAAGGTGGCAGTTGCGAGACTTTGGAAGCTGAGGCCTTGATATTACAATTGTCGGGGTGGCCGGTAGCAACCATCCACCTTTGTGGGGGTTTGTCGCATAATATATTACAGAATAAGTGTTGACAACCGTCTTGGGTAAATTTCACAAGCTGATGGTTAGCCCTTTAGCCATCCACCTTTATTGGTCTGTCGCCACAGATTAGCAAAGCGCAAATCTTTGGACAATGCGTAAATTTTCCAGCGCTGAATTGTTGTCCCGCATCGATGTGTGTGGATGTGTGCTTGAATCTACATCCACAAAGCAATAATTAAAACAACAGTTCAAACAAAGAACTCGGAACCAAAAAACCTCACCGGGTTCTTCAAAAAAAACAGCCATCCACTTGAAACCGCAGAGATACTGTGCTTACCCCCGCAACCCCCAACTTCAATGTTGTGATCGGAAGTGCCGAGCATCATCAACAGAAATGGCTGTTTTTTTTGAAGGCCGCCAAACACAAACTTCAGAAGACAACATTGAATTGGGGGACGGGGGGGGCATGACCTCTGTGGTGTGGTACTTCATGGGATGGCTGTTTTTTTTGAAGAACCCGGACTCAGAAAAGACACAGTAGGATGGACCCATGGCTGCAGACAAACGCGAGAATGATGACGACACTGTGTCAGAGAAAGCATCGGGATCAGTTTGGGCGGGTGTTTGTGTGTGGGTGTCGCATATGCGCTAATATGGGTTGTGCTAAGTGAAATACATGCAGCGACAGTCTTGACACCTTTTTGACCTGATTCCGCAATGTCGTGGGGTGCACTGGCTGTCGTTCTGCGTGGCAGGCGCACCACTTTGAGAGCGTGACTGCTCTATCCTGCACACCTGCCATGCAACGCACATGCAACACACATGCAACACACATGCAACACACATGCAACACGACATGCAACATGAGCTTTTTACCTGTAAATTTACAGTCAACGTGCAAGATTTGACGTTTGCAGCCCCAACTCCGGTCTTAGAATGGAAAGTGTAGATTTTTGCCCCCGCGGCCACTTTGCTTGGAAATTTACAGGGAAAATGCTCGTGTTGCATGTGTGTTGCATGTGTGTTGCATGTGTGTTGCATGTGTGTTGCATGTGCGTTGCATTGGCAGCCGTGAAGTGGGGAAGTAGAAAACAGCGTGGCAGGCGCAAGAGTTGTAGGTGGCAGGTGCGAGACTTTGGAAGCTGAGCGCCTTGGATATTACATTGTCGTGGTGGCCCGTAGCATCCACCTTTGTGGGATTGTCGCATATTATACAGAATAAGTTTTGACAACCGTCTTGGGTAAATTTCACAAGCTGATGGTTAGCCCTTAGCATCCACCTTTATTGGGCTGTCACAGATTACAAAGCGCATGCTTTGACAATGCGTAAATTTCAGAAGCTGATGTTGTCGCATCGATGTGTGTGGATGTGTGCTGATCTACATCCACATGCATATTAACAACAGTTAAAATGAACTCGGAACCCAAAAAAAACTCACCGGGTTCTTCAAAAAAACAGCCATCCACAGGAAACCACAGAGATACCCTGCTTACCCCCGCAACCCCCAACTTCAATGTTGTGATCGGAAGTGCCGAGCATCATCAACAGAAATGGCTGTTTTTTTTGAAGGCCGCCAAACACAAAATTCAGAAGACAACATTGAATTGGGGGACGGGGGGTGGCATGACCTCTCTGGTGTGGTACTTCATGGGATGGCTGTTTTTTTGAAGAACCCGGACTCAGAAAAGACACAGTAGGATGGACCCATGGCTGCAGACAAACGCGAGAATGATGACGACACTGTGTCAGAGAAAGCATCGGGATCAGTTTGGGCGGGTGTTTGTGTGTGGGTGTCGCATATGCGCTAATATGGGTTGTGCTAAGTGAAATACATGCAGCGACAGTCTTGACACCTTTTTGACCTGATTCCGCAATGTCGTGGGGTGCACTGGCTGTCGTTCTGCGTGTAAGGCGCACCACTTTGAGAGCGTGACTGCTCTATCCTGCACACCTGCCATGCAACGCACATGCAACACACATGCAACACACATGCAACACACATGCAACACGACATGCAACATGAGCTTTTTACCTGTAAATTTACAGTCAACGTGCAAGATTTGACGTTTGCAGCCCCAACTCCGGTCTTAGAATGGAAAGTGTAGATTTTTGCCCCCGCGGCCACTTTGCTTGGAAATTTACAGGGAAAATGCTCGTGTTGCATGGGTGTTGCATGTGTGTTGCATGTGTGTTGCATGTGTGTTGCATGTGCGTTGCATTGGCAGCCGTGAAGTGGGGAAGTAGAAAACAGCGTGGCAGGCGCAAGAGTTGTAGGTGGCAGGTGCGAGCCTTTGGAAGCTGAGCGCCTTGGATATTACATTGTCGTGGTGGCCCGTAGCATCCACCTTTGTGGGGTTGTCGCATATTATACAGAATAAGTTTTGACAACCGTCTTGGGTAAATTTCATAAGCTGATGGTTAGCCCTTAGCATCCACCTTTATTGGGCTGTCACAGATTACAAAGCGCATGCTTTGACAATGCGTAAATTTCAGAAGCTGATGTTGTCGCATCGATGTGTGTGGATGTGTGCTGATCTACATCCACATGCATATTAACAACAGTTAAAATGAACTCGGAACCAAAAAAACTCACCGGGTTCTTCAAAAAAAACAGCCATCCACAGGAAACCACAGAGATACCCTGCTTACCCCCGCAACCCCCAACTTCAATGTTGTGATCGGAAGTGCCGAGCATCATCAACAGAAATGGCTGTTTTTTTTTGAAGGCCGCCAAACACAAATTCAGAAGACAACATTGAATTGGGGACGGGGGGTGGCATGACCTCTCTGGTGTGGTACTTCATGGGATGGCTGTTTTTTTTGAAGAACCCGGTAGGTCCTTGTCTTAAGTCGTTTGGACTTCTAAAGTCGTCTGCTTTTGCCTGGCGGAAACCGTTGACTTGAGCCAGTCTTTATTGACTGTGCACCCTAGAGCCAGCGCGCCTTACATGAGGCACAAAACACAGATGCAAAATGGAAAGGGCACATTTTCTTGCGCCTCCAGCGGCCCAACAATGAGACGTTTGTTATGCGACTTTGTTTCACATCAATGACTGGAAGAGACACAGATGGGTTTCGAAGCATGTTTTCGGTTTTTGCGGATGTCATTTGCAAGCATTTGCAAAGCTGGCCAGGTTTCTGATCATTTGTTGCGATGGGGTTTGGGACGTGAAGACCAACCAGCAGGCACTGGAGAATGTAGGTATGAACATGCAATGTGTTCTTTGGGTCTTTCCAGCAAAATGGTTGGAAAATGCCAATGTGAACTCCATCCAGGTCTATCTATCTATCTATCTATCTATCTACCTATCTACCTACCTACCTATCTATCTATCTGTCTATCTATCTATCTATCTATCTATCTATCTATCTATCTATCTATTTCGCACATTCTTGCACTTTGAGCAATGGTTCGTGGACAGAATCGGGGAAAAGATCAATGCAATCCCACAAACAAAAACATGTTCCATTTATTTTTCGTACAGAAACTTTGCTGCGACGAAGAACGCCATATACTTTTGTGGCTGTATTGTTTTGTTGCAGGTTGTTGATTTCATCCGCCATCGGTTGCCTTCACGTTCAGACGAGAGGGTGACGCTGTCCTGTTAAATGACGACAGCACGGGAAGCTCAAAATGTACCCCCCCCAAACTTTGTGTTCTGCGCAGCAAACTTGGGATATTTTTCAGAACAGTACTTTGCCAGGAGATTGCAATGGATGCTTTACGATTTGTTGGGCAGATGGCTTCTGTATAGGATTATGATGGAGCAGATGTTCCGTTGCGTTTTTTTTCGTTAATAACCCGAATTGCAATGGACGGAGAGGCCTTGGAGCAAGTTCTTGAAGATCTTCTGGATGCTTGCGCAAAACTGCCTCTGATTGACTTGCTGACTGTTCTGCCACGTCTATTAAGTACAGACTGCAACATTGCATTTGTCAGAGTCAAAGACTCCTAGCCCAGATGCGATCAGATGCGATGAAGCCTGACCCATTGACTGAAACTTGACCTCCAACAAACATCAAAACAGGACAAGAAAGGATACTGTAAAATATGATACATTCAACTACCATCAATGCCTCGCTTGAAGAACTCAATCCCAATCTGACAGGTCTCTCCAGATCTTCGTGAGACTGGTGGCTTGGGTGGCGACAACATGACTGCTGTCTTGGCAACTTGGCTCCAAAACGCAGTTTGTGGGTTCTTTGTCCGCTCAACCACTGGAAACGATGACTTTGTACGCTTTGCGAGGGATCAGTTTTGTACCATCGCTGATCTTGAGGTTGTGCTCAGAAGCCTTGAGGCCCTCGTGGTTGACACTTGGAAGTCTCAGTTGGGAGTCTGAATTCTAGATGCAGAAAGATGGTATGACATGGTAACGTGCAGGTTGTGTCCGTGGTACCGTCAAGGTGTTTTGTGTTCGTTTGGGGCCACCATGTCCGGAATCTACGTGAGACATCGTGAGACTGGATGTTGTTGGTGCCAGCAAACTTGAGCGTTCCAAGCAGCCAAGCCATTTTCTGTGTTGTGAAGCTTTGGCAATATCACAACACATTTTCATGAAATTCTAGACTTCGCCATTGAGAAGTCCTATTGAATATCTATGTGGGATTATGTGGGTATATTTCGGTGGCTATGTTTGGCTTTGCTCTTACAAATGGAAATCTGCACTTCGACGGAGATCAAGAGCTTCAAAGTTCTTTTCAGAGCAGTTTCTGAAGTCTCTCCGCCAGTCTGAGTCACAATCCCAAATGTGTTGAAGGCACCTGACGCGCCATCTGAGTCAGACAGCAGGACGGCCATGGATGTTTTCAGAGATGTTTTGCGCAGAAGTCGGCTGAAGTTGAAAATTATATGCAACTTACAACAATCAACATTCTACAAATATGTCTTGCCTTTGTGGCTAACTTTGGAATGGAGTGCTTCCGACGTGCCAGATTTTCTTCATCCCTACAAGCTTGCCTGTCACAAATGTTTCACTGACAACTCCATGTGAGGGTCGAGTGATGATCTTTGACATGTCGTGTGGAGAGTTTTTGTTCTTAACGCCATGCAACAGTCCGTTGAAGCTTGCGCAGGCCCTCTCTTGCCAAAGTTGGGGTGCTCAGCGATGTTTCCGTCCAAAAACAGCTCAGGTTCCTATCACAATGTTCCCACGTCCATTGGGCCCATGAACAGCACAGCGGTAAGACAAAGCAAGCGCCCCCTTATAATAACTTGTACAGACAAAATATACATAAAATTGTGTGCCTGTACAACTCATGTCCGAGAAGACGTAGCAGAGTGGACAGGTAAGAACTAGTTTCAAAAACGAATGAAAGGGACAAGGACAACCTGCTTAACTTTGGTTCCATTGCAGCTTGTGTGTGTGTGGACCTTCTGAAGACAGGTAACATATGTGTCATGGTCAAAACAGAAGGGGATGGCCATCCCCCCATTAGTAGGGGGTAATGCGCGTTTGATATAGCTGCATAGCCATTGCTGTACACGGAATCCTGTTCATGCTGGTGGGATGAACATACCCCGTAGACTGCCATACACCGTGTTCTGACCATAGCATATGCCCAAGACTTGTGGACATTTGGACGGTTTCCTGTATATAGCGATCACCGAAATAGCTTCTGGTCCTGTTCAAGAAGTGTTGTTGCTTTCGGGACTGTACCTAGGGCCTAGGGACTTTCTTTTTTCTCATGCTATTTGCGTGAAATGCGAATGTTCCCCCATCATGATGACATTTCATGCATTTGTTGTTTGTTTTGATCAAGATTGGTTTTGAACTGCTTGACCCTGTGGGGAATTTTCATGACATGAATTCCATGCATCCCACCGATCACCAACCTTTGCGAACTTGACCTTTTTGTTTCTTTTCAAATTCTGTTCTGAATGGCAGGAGAACAATCTGAATTACCTATGACCCTCCGTGGCAGCACAGCCTTGAGGTGCAATTACTAGCAGAGAGATCGGGACAACGGCACCGTGTCGCAAAGGCCTGCTGAGCTGAGCATGAGAGCATGATGCGATTTGCATCGCTCCTAACCCGTGCAATGACAAGATTGTGCTGCGCATGCATGCGTATGCATGTGTATGCTACATCATGCCAATCTCATAACTCTCAAACACTCTCCAATATTTGCCTCAGCCCGGTAGATACCGTGGAGCCCAAACTATGATGATTTTGCCTCTGAGGCTTCCACTTGTTTTGACAACCGCAATTAGTTTGACTTTCTAAACCTGTCATTTAAGATTCGAATCCTCAGAAGCAACCATTTTCTTTGCACTGCACAGCAGGCGTCCCAAGACACAAAAGGCTGGCTGCAGGCAAGAGGGAAACCGTCTGATTTTTGGGCTGACAGACCTGCATGGGAGATCATGCGAGTATTATTTACAAACTGAGGCAATGAATTTCTGGCTGGCGAATGTTGTTGCGTGCCAAAACATGCAGAACCTTGCTGCTCTCGTTGAAAGTCTCTAACTGATGTCTGAAGAATGGTTCGTTCCCGGATTGAAGCCCAATTGCTTCTCGCATTCCGTCTCAAGTGTCGGTATCTTCAAGTTTCCAACAAACAAAAAAGACATCCAGAGACGTCCAGAGACAAAGATTTTTTCAGCGCTGCTGTCCCAAGGTGCGGTTAAGGGTACCCGGCGGCACCTCTTTGAACGACCTCAACTTGTTTGTATCGGAGGCAAGCTTGGGATGGTACACAGCGCAATTGGCGCAATGCTCCAACAGGACATTGGAGCCAGAAAATGCATTGCGTGAATACATGAAGCATGAACACTTTTGAACTAACATCGGTTGATAGCTATTTTTCTTGAAAGGTCTCTTTTGTTTGGCAAACACGTGTAAGTTTCGAGTCTCCGGCAACTGGGTGGTGTCAACCAACTCCAACGCGCGTGTGATTCAAGAATACAGGTGCCCCATATACTGAGCTTCCTAAACAGTAAAAGGTGTGCTTCTGCTGAGCTTTGGCTACTAGTAGCTGATCACAGCATGGGATGCAATTTCACTCTGGATTGTTGAACACCTGCAGGAGAAAGCACAGCTACAACTGGTGGTCCGCGAGGGTGCAGGCACCTCTCTGGGTGTCTTTGATGTGCCGGTTTTTTCCATGCTGAGATGCCTCAGACAGTCTTGTGGCTGGGATTCCTCCTGTGACAGGGGACCAAGCAAGCTTGTTCGAGCTGAAGGAACACTTACCACAGGCCCGGAGGGCACACATCTTGCTTCATCGAAGGAAGTTTAGAAGTCAAACTTCCGACAAAATGGACAGATGAAAAGCAGAGATGGAAAGAGTAAGAGAAGAGAAGAGAAGAGAAGAAGGAGGATAGGAGAAGACACAGTCAGAAGAAAGAAGATCCAGGTGCGCGAAAAGGTCGGAAAGTCGCGAAACATTGTGTTTTTCCACTGATTTGTGGCTCCGGGGGGTCGAAAAGTAGGCTCGCTAAAGCGGCGGGTGCGGAGCAATCTGGCCAGATGAGAGATGAACAATTGCACGCCGTTGTGGCGTGAAGCACGTTTGCAAAAGCTAAAACACCTCACGTTCGGAGCACTTTTGGAAGTTGAGATGATGAAAAAGTGCACGCCGTTGTGGCGCGAAGCACATTTCGAAGTGAAAATGTGCAAAGCACACCATGCTCGGACCACGTTTGGAAGTTGACATGTCGAAAAAGTGCACGCCGTTCTGGCGCGAAGCGCATGTTAAAGTCAAAAGTGTTAAAACTGACGGTCTCGGACCACTTTTGGAAGTTGACATGTCGAAAAAGTGCACGCCGTTGTGTCGCGAAGGGGTACGGAGCACTTTTGGACGTTCGGATGTTGTTTTGCGTGGCAGGCACAAGGGAGTCTTCACCTGGTCAAAAGTGAGCAAAACGTGAGGGCTTTGTAGCAGTTTCAACTACAACCACTACACTGCACTACAACTACAGTTACAGTTACAACTACATTACACTACACTACACTCATTACATTACGCTAAACTACACTACACTACACTCCACTCGACTCCACTCCACTCCACTCCGCTACACTACACTACACTACACCACACCACACTACACTACACTACACTACACTACACCACACTACACTACACCACACTACATTCAATTACACTACGCTACACTAACTACAACTACAACTACAACTACAACTGCACTACATTACACTACACTAATCACACTACACTACACCCCACTTCACTACACAGCACTGCACTACACTCAATTACACTACGCTACACTACAACTACAACTGCAACTACAACTACAAGTACAACTACAACTACATTACACTACACTAATTGCATTACACTACGCTACACTACACTACACCACACCACACCGCACTACACCACACCACACCGCACCACACCACACCACACCACACCGCATCGCACCACTGCACTACATTAACTACAACTACGCTACTTTACGCTACACTAGACTACACTACACTACACTACCCTACATGACATTACACTACGTTCATTACACCACAGCAATTGCAACTGCAACTACACTACACTAATTACACTACACCGCAGCAGCTACAACTCCACTACGCTACAACTACAAATACAGCTGCGCTACACCACACTACATCCAGAAGTTGTGGGTGAGGTGACCGACCAGGTGACCAGTGCAACCATTGCAACCATTCCAAAAAAACACAACTCCAACCACCTTTCGGTCCATCAGTGGATTCGCTCTGCCATCCGTGACTCACAACACCCAACCTCTCCTATAGGTTTCCTATTTCTGAAACTTCCGCCACCGCCTTGTGCGGCACTACTGGTATAAATATACAAGAAAATATTTAAGTAAGCACGGGCGCTAAGCTTATTTGATACACTTTTATGTGCTTTTGGGATTTGGTATCCCAAGAACAAAATGCCAACAGGGTAGATGGCAGAGACACGTCTAAACATTTGCTGTGACAACTTCCATGAATCTGTTGGTTTATGTTGTTTCATGTTGCTGGAAAGAACGCTGATTTTGCTCAATATATGATGAATTAGACTTAGACAGTGTTTCGCGCGATAGTGATCTATAGTACAGAGAACAGAGAACAGTTGTCTGCGCCTTGTCAGCATGCCACAATATTTTATGTGCGCTTTTCCTTGCCTTCCAATACCCTGTTTAGATCGGTAACAATCGCCCCATGGCCAATAACCAATTGGAACCAATTGGAACCAATTGGAACCAACCATTTCAATGCGTTTTCTCAGTGTGGTGCAGGCTGCACGGCTGCAAAGCATCACGCCTGCACGCTTCGTGGCCAGCTCTGGCCATTTGAGGCTCGCTTTGCAGTCGAACGAAGAATTCTGACCTTTGAAATCGTTTGAATGTAAACGTTGAGTTTTTTCAAACATCCAAAGAGCTGACCGTGCCACAGCCACGGCAACCAATGCATTCTAGTAAATCTTCATTGAATAGGGTTGTATTAGTTGTAGGGTGTTGCGCGCTTGAGTATTTCAACGTGGGCACTTTTAGCCGTAACGCACCGAAGTGACAAATGCAGGTAAGATCTTGGCTCTTTTTGTCCGGGCAATATATTATCTTTATACTAGGTTTATGTGTATTATAAGACAGTTGCTGCGACAGTCGCCGTGGCTGCTGTGTCATGTTGTGGGAAATTTGAAATGGCTTTCCAGGCTTGAGCTTTCCTGGACGGCCTAGGGGTGAAACTGCTCCCAGAAAGGCGAGGAATCCCAGATTGTCACAAGGGAGTTTTAGAATCAGAGCTTCCAGGTAGCTTCGAGTCTTCCAGCGCACGGGGTAGTAAAGAAGAACAGCCAAATGGCTTTGTCTCAA